>JAWZYT010004031.1:0-153989 GCA_034508575.1 Petrolisthes manimaculis | reverse complement strand
GTTCTCGTTTGTTTTTGGTGACTGGTGTTTAATATTTCCTTCTGTGTTCTCTCTTCCCTCCTCCTTCCTTCCTTCTTCGTCTCTTCGTAATAAATTCTTACTTCTTTTCCTTGTCTCGTTGTCTTTCTCCTCCTACTACAACTTTTATCTCCTCTTCTTCCTCCTCCTATTCCTCTTGATACTCCATTTCTCTTTCTCTTGTTCTTCTTACATCCGCCTTTTCTGTGGTCATTCCTTTTCTTGTGTCGTAATCATCACCATCATCACAGTGTTTCTACCACGAAATGTACCTCCCTCTTCCTTGGTCTTCCCCATCTTCTCTCTCCTCCTCTCTTCACCCTCCTCCTCCTCCTCCCTGCCAGGTCCCTCTTCCTCCTCCTGCCCCTCCTCTTCCTCCTCCTCCTCCTCCTCCTCCTCCTCCTCTTCCTCCTCCTCCTCCTCCTCCTCCTCCTCTCTCCTCCTCCTCCTCCTCCTCTTGCCCCTCCTCTTTCTCCTCCTCCTCCTCCTCCTCTTCACCCTCCTCCTCCTCTTCTTGCCCCTCCCCCTCCTCCTCTCTCCTCCTCCTCTCCCCTTCTCTTCACCCTCCTCCTCCTCCTGACAGTTCCTCTCTTTTCCTGGTGTGCTTCCTAATCATCCTACACTTACACACTCCTCCCTTTCCTTCACTTATTCGTCTACTGTGCTTTGCTGTCCATTTTTTCCTCGTCCTGGGAGATCAGTTTAGATTAGGTCCCCCTGGCTGGCATCCCCCCTTTAAGACCCAGTATTAAGGGGAGAATATACTTGTGGTACATTGAAGTGCCTTGATTCCTCCAAACTAGGCCAGGAAACAGGACCAGATGAACAAAAATAATGGTGTTCTGTTGCTTGGAATAGTTTGGAGGAATCAGTTGTTCCAAGATTTGCCAACACTGTACTTCAGCCTTAAGGACCCTGTGTGTGTTTGTGTATACTCATTGGAGGCTTCTGATTCCTCCTGACCATGCCACGAAACAAGCTCCTTCCATATAGGTGGTGTTTTGCACAATATGCACCTCATACACCCCGCCCCCACCACACACACCCCACCCCCCACCACACACCCGCCCACCTCCATCTTCACTACTCCACTACCACTGACATCACCTTCCCACTATCACCATCGTTTCTATCTTAACCTTCATTATCATCTCCACGGCTTCTCCTCCTCCTCCTCCTCCTCCTCCTCCTCCTCCTCCATAACAGAACCATCTCTGACAGAATCATTCCGTTCCACTTAATTCTCTTCTCTGAGAGTCATTCCTCTCTCTCTCTCTCTTCTCTTCTCTCTCTCACACACACACACACACTCACACACACACACACACATACACACACACACATATGCTGCCTTCATCTGTTTACGTAAAGCCACCTATTTTATTTCTCCTTTACTTCAGATTAATCTTATATTCTTTTAATTTGTTTCTCTTATTTCTCATTCCTAGTTCCTTTCCTCCACATTCATCTTCTTCATCCCCTCCCTCTTCCTCTCTTCATCTTCCTCCCTCTTCCCTCTCTTCATCCCTTTTCTCTTCCCTCTCTTCATCTTCCTCCCTCTTCCACTCTCTGCATCTCCTTCTCTCTTCCCTCTCTTCATCCGTTTCGTGATCTCTGTTAATTCCCACCAATTCTTTCCTATCTTTTCGTCTCCAGCTTCCGCCTTCTTTCGTTTTCTTCCTCAGTTTCTCGCTCACTTCTTTGTACTTTTCTCTTCTCTTCACCCTCCTCTTCTGTTATTCGTATGCCACCTTCCCTCTTTCCTCTTCTCTCCATTTTTCTCCTCTCTTTTTCATTACCCTTTTCCACTCTTCTGTATTATTTCTCCCACTCCCTCTTCTCTTTTCTCACTCTTCCCCTTCCCTCTCTTCCACTTTTCTTAGGTTCCTGCTCGCTCTTTCTCATTATTCTTCCACCCTCTATTCTCCCTCTTCCTCTCCTCCTCATCCACTTTTCCCTTCCCCCTCCCCCCTCCCATCCTCTTCATCCAGTTTTCCTCCTCCCATCCTCCTCCTCCACATTTCCTCCCCTCCAATCTTATTCTTCCCCCTATCCCAATTTTCCTCCCCCCCCCCTCCCTTCTTATTCTTCCCCCTCTCCCACTGCCTCTTCCCCCTCCCTTTTACGGTGTCATCCCATCTTGTGTTTTTACCCTGGTGCCCAGCGCCCATCATCTTTTTGTGACCACCTCAGAAAGAACCCGAGACACCAGCCACTAATAAGGTGTCCATTTTTCACAGAAGTTGTGTTGGGGACGCCTTCTGTGTCCTCTCCTTCCATGGCCCTCCCTCCCTCCCTTCCCCAATCCTATACCTTCTTTCCTTCCCTACCCTTCTGCCTTCCCTTCTATCTCTCCCTCCTTCTTTCCTTCCCTACCCTTCTGCCTTCCCTTCCTTCTCTCCCTCCCTCCATCCTACATTGTCTCCTTTCCTCCCTTCTGTCTTCCCTTCCCTCCCTCCATCCCTGCCTTCTTTCCTTCCCTTCCTCCTTGCTTTCCCTACATGTTCTTCTCCTTTCTCCTTTGCAGCTTTGCCCTCTCTCTACTGCCTTGCTGTCTTCCTTCTCATTCTCACTTTCATCACACCTTCCTGCTTTTCCTCCATGTTCTTTTCCTTTCCATCTTGTCATCCAACTTTCCTTCCTCCCTCGCCATTTACCTACCTTCCTTCCTCCTTAACTCCTGCCTTTTCCTCGTGCCCTTCAATCTCAATCTATATACCTTCTCTGCCAGTCGTCTTTCACACCCTTGCCCTTCCCTTCATTCTCCACCACCACCCTTCCCTCAACCTTCCTTCACCTTTTCCATGTATCTTGAAAAACGAATGGTTATAGAGACCTCAAGTAATTGTGTGTGTGTGTGTGTGTGAGAGAGAGAGAGAAAGGGAAAGAGGGTGTACGTGTGCGTATGCGTGTACATGCGTGTGCGTGTACATGTGTGTGTGTGTGTGTATAATATGTGTGCAGGTAGAGGGGTGCACACACACACACACACACACACACACACACACATTCCTGGGCGCCCCGGCTCTATAAATCAAAGTAGTGAAGCATTCACGAGCGGTAATGGTGACGCTCCTTGTTTATGATGGCCAACCCTACCTCCCTTACCCTTAACCTTACCCTTACCTTACCCTTACCTTAGTCTACCCTTAATATACCCTTACACTATCTTTAATATACCCTTACTTACCCTTAATATACCCCTTACCCTTATTCTACACTTAATATACTCTACTCTTACCCTACCTTACTCTACCCTTAACCCTACCTTACTCAACTTTTTCCCTACATACATACCCTACTCTATATATTCTTTCTTACCACTACTTTACCTTACCCTGTTTTGTCATGCCGCAACATCTCACAAATTACCCTGTCCATGTCCACCCTGTACTGTACTGAACCCTGTGTTGTCCTACCCTACCTTTACCCTGTTATTTTCTACTTTACCCTCTCCTGTGTATACGTTATCCATCCTTTCCTGTTATTGTGTCCTTGTGTCCTGCCTCCTGTTGGTCAGTTCAGTCCTACAATGTCACTCTATCCTTCTATAACCTTGTCCTTCTTTCCTTCCATCTATCCATACTTCCTATCCACGTCCTGTCCTCCTCTATACAGTCCCTATCTACCCTCTCACCTTTCCTCCCAGTCCTTGCCTATATACCAGCCTCCTCTCTTGACTTCCCTATCTCGTGTTTCTTGTCCATAACCTTCCTCCATGCACCTCTCCTCCTCCTCCTCTTATGCTCCTCTCCCTCTACCTACCTATACAGTAGCACACACACACACACACACACAACACACACACACACACACCCGTACCCAGCCAGCAGCAGCAGTCCTATATTTTGTGTCCAGCCCATATACCCTTTTCTACTTCATGCCAACCCGACCCTCACCCCTATAGACTACACCTGCATGCCCTCTGTCTTCATTATCTCTCTCTCTCTCTCCTCTCTCTCTCTCTCTCTCTCTCTCTCTCTCTCTCTCTCTCCTCTCTCTCTCTCTCTCTCTCTCTCTCTCTCTCCTTCTCTCTCTCTCTCTCTCTCCTGCATTCTCTTGTTTCATGCACTTGACTATCACACTGCCTGTCACATTATTATTGTAGCACAACACGGGGGATGTAACCTATAGTATTGCCACAACAACAACAATAACAACAATAACAACAACAACAACAACACACATGACCTTACCTTAGCAATACCTATAGCTTGGTGGAATGAATATCAATTAACAGTCTACTCATTCCCTCAGTTAGGTTTCCATAATTTTCCTCCATTGTCCAATATACAGAATAAAGTGTTTCCTGTTTTACCCCCACGACGCCGATATTGTTCTTTAGTCAATTTTATGTCCACGCCATGTTCCCGTTCTCTGTCTTATTGTTATTATTATTTATTTTTATTATTATTATTTTTTTTATTCGTAGTAGTAGTATTTTTATTATTATTGTTGTTATTATTGTTATATATATTTTTTTATTATTATTATTTTTATTATTATTATTATTATTATATTATTATTTTCATTATTATTATTATCTCTCTACCTTGTCTCTCTGTTCGACTCCACCCTTCATGTCCACCTTCCATGCAGTTCTTGTCTTGTGTTCTTCTATTATGTTCATGTTTTTATAACTAACTGTTCTCCGTGTTCTTGTTCCTCGACCCATCCACATACCTTCCTCTCTCTATTTCTTATTTTCATGGTTGTTGTTTTTTCTCTTCGGCTTCTGTGTTCAATTTACTTCTACTTTTCTGTTCTTTCTGTTCTTCCATGTGTATGACTTATCTGTGTTCTGCTCTCCTTCCTAATCACTTACGTTCTTGCACCTCCACTCTTTATCTTCTGTTCTCTCTCTCTCTCCACCCTCGTTCCACATCTCTGTTCCACCACCTCCACTTTTTATCTTCTGTTCTCTCTAGCTCTTGCATTGTTCGTGTCTCCTCCATCCACCCTTATCTTTTCTGTCCTTCCTCCCCTCCTACATTTTTACGTTCCTCTCCCTCCCCTCCACGTTTCTAATCTCCTTCCTCATCTTTTCTGTTATTCTCCACTTCATCATTTTTTTGTTCTTTCTCACTCCCTCACCTCCAACACTTTTTTTTTTTTTACATTCTACTCCACCTTTACACACTTCCTCCTCCTCCTCCTCCTCTGAAGCACTTCCACCGTCGCCTGCCAGCCAACCAACCTGCCACTCGACTAATTAACAGAATGCCACTTTAGGTGATTAAAACTGGACTGTATAAATATGTCCCTGAGTCTTTTTAATGTCCCGGTTAAGTCCTTTCCTCATCGCCCCCCTCCCTCCACCTTCTCCCAACTAGTATACGTTTTCCGCCCCCCTCCACGCCCCCCCCCCTTTCTCTCCCGACCCACAGATACAGATATACAATAAAAGACAGAGAGAGATAGAGGGAGGGGGGTGAGGACGTGAGACAATATTCCTATAGTCAAAATACTGGCCATAAGAAGATACCAAATGTATATATGTCATAGAGATATAAAAAGAAATAGGTCTTAAAATAAAATTACCACTTTCATTACCCCACATACACATCCTTTGGCAGTTAGTCCACCCGTTGAAATTATACAGGATATACAAGATATTAAAAAGTCTGGCGTGAATCACTTTTTTAATAAGGTCCCAAGTTTAAATTTACATGAGAAGGGAACCACTACAGAGACCAATGCCATTAACCTATACCCAGGCACTTTACACCATGCATTTGTTGCCTGTCCCTGTGATGGTTCCACTGCCAGCCAGTTTCCAGTACCATAAAATAATAAAGCCTGATGATTATGTCCCAGCCTTTGTACAGTGTGTGAAGGTTGGTATTAGCTTCCATGGGGGGGAGGAGGGAGTGTGCTGTGGAAAATGTTTGTGTTGTGTTGTGAGTGTCGCAGGGAGGCTCTCGTCGACGACCTGGGGAAAAAATAAACAAAAGAGCGTCTCCCCTTCTGAATCTCCAAGCTCATATTTTAGAGGCCGGATTGGATGGTGATGAGAATAAGTGGCCAGTTTTATGCTCACGACACTCGGGTTTTATCAGATGGCATATTCTCCAAGTGTAACAGCATTGAGCCTCCTATGTTATTTATGCGTTATCCCGTCCCAGTATGAGCACACCTACCTATTGTATTAACCCTGTTTTGTGTTTCAGCTTAGTGTATCCGTATATATTTATTGTAACCTGGCCAAGCCTAAATAAATTTCAGGTACACTTGAGTAATGTTTCTGACTCAGGCTCTTGTGGAAAGGAAAATAATCCCAAAACGAACACCTCTGGGTATTCGCCTCTTGGCTGCTTGTCCAGTTGGATTTCTTTGATTTCTCTTGTTTTCAGAGTCATTGGAGAGGGAGCGAGGGAGCATCGCTATTCCAACTTAAAAATGACTCTTATGTCCCAAGTTTCTGTCTCGTGTGTCGTGCATTTTCAGTCCAGCGAGAGAGTTGAATATATAGCTGCTTGGCAAAAGAGCACCACATACAAGTCTATATATAATATGCTCTTTTGTCGCACACAAGGACAGTAATCGTGCCTGTACAGTATATCCCTCAAAAGTGCCAATCTAACCTTCTTCTCCCCTACAGTACACATTTATATAGAGTATGTGTCTCGCATTTCTTACACCTAATATTATGCAACCTTCTCTTTGACACAGTTATATAGTTACTCACTTCGCTTTCCTCCATCAACCTCTCCTTCTTTTATATCTCATACACACGCAATAGTAAGGTCGTATTTTTTCCCTCACACAGAGCCAAGAGCAAGAACGGCGGGCGGATCCTTCGAGACAAGTTGGAGAAAATCGGTCTGAACCTGCCAGCGGGACGGAGGAAGGCAGCCAACGTCACCCTCCTCACCTCACTCGTCGAAGGTAGGTACTGGAGACATGATGATGATGAGAGACGTGTATGGGACCTACTTATTCCTCCAAACTATACTGAGAAACAGGACATACCAACTAAATTAAGGAAGCCTGTTAACTTGGAATATTTTGAAGGAATCAGTTACCTTCACATCGTCCAATATTTTATAGTGCCCTTGTTGTTGAAGACCCTACATGTGATCGTGTGTGGAAATTGGAGACTCCATCTGATTCCTCCTGACTATGCCACGAAACATACTCCTTCCATATAGGTGGTGTTTGGTGGCTGTGTTTGAAGGACTCGTTTACCTCCAATATTCTGAACCACATCACAGGGTCCCATAACTCTCATTCCCCTTGGTTTTTATTCTGGAGGACTATAAGGAAGTAATGTCTGTGGGTCTTACTTACTTTCTGAGCGATGTTTTAGGTCACTGCAGAATCTTACCTGGTATTTTGGTCATACCGTAGTGTTTATGCGGTGCTGTATTTAGGTCTGGTGATATATTTTTTTATACCTAGCGAACATATGCCGGCACTCGTCATCTCATACTTTGGTATAGTGCTGGAGTAAGGAATGGAAAGCTGGATTGAGTAAAGGGGAGTGAGAGTGGTGTTGGAGTGAGTGAGTGAGGAATGGAGTGCTGGAGTGAGTGAGTAAGGAATGGAGTGCTGGAGTGAGTGAGTGAGGTGCGTGTAGAGAACAACTGGCCGTGGTCGGGTAATTACAGATTCCTCAGAGCCCGACCCGACCTGCCCCCCGACCGGTATATGCCCACCGCCACTCCCCACTCCCCACCACCACTACTCCCCACTCCCCACCACCACTCCCCACTCACCACCACCACTCAACACCACCACCACAACCCCCACTCTCCCCCCCACCACTACAACCACAGCCACTCCCACTCCCCAACACCACTCCCACTCCCCAACACCACTCCCCACCACCACCACCACCAGCCCACACGACACAATAGGCAGGGGGAATGACTGAAGGGGAGATTCTACTGTATAGCTCTTGTTGGTGAAATGAAAGGCTACTGATTCCTCCTATTTATATAAGAAAACAGACGTCCTCGGTGGTATTAATAAGGGATCTGTTTCTTGACATAGTTTGGAGGAATCAAAGACCTTCCAATGCACCAACAAAAGAATCTCGGGTTGATGCTGGGGCTAAAATGGGCTGAAATGAACTGAATCGGGCTGGAATTGGCTGAGATTGGTTGGAACGGACTGGGGTGGGCTGGAGTATACTAGAACTGGTTATAGTGGGCTGGAATAGACTGAAACTGGCTGGAGTGGACTTGAACTGGCCGGAGTGGGCTGGAATAAACTAAAACTGGCTGGAGTGGGCTGAAGCATGTTGAATTGGTATAAAGAGGGATAAAACTAAATGGATTGGGACTGTGTGAAGAGGATCAGAGTGGATTGGACAGGTTTACTTAGGTCAGTGAGGCATGTAGGTGCACTGGGATCGGCTTAAAAGCAAACCTGGGTAGCTTGGTTAGATTTTAATGTGCTTGGGCAGGCTTTGGCAGGCTCAGGTGGGCTCTGGGACGATGGAATAAATGTGGACGGACTGGGGGGAGAGTGAGAGTGGATTAATGTGGACGGGTGGAATAGATGTGGATGGAGTGGGACGGTGGAATAGATATAGACGGGGTGAGACAGTCTTAGGGGGGAGAGGGGAATTAATGGGGACGGTGTTGGACAGGCGGTGGGGGGAGGAGGGGTGAATAGATATGGATGGGGTGAGACGGGAGGGGAAGGGTGGAATGGATATAGACAGGGTGAGACAGGGGCTTGGGGGGTGGGGGTAGGGGGGGCAAGGGTGGATCGTGCGGGAGGCTGACTGATACAGGCAGTAATGGCCACCAGGTGCATGGGTACGGGAGGGGCGGGCGTGCAGGAGGGGGCGGACACGGGAGCCAGGTCGTGCGTGGGGGCGGGGGGTGGGCGTGCAGGTGGGTCACGGGGCGGGGTAAGTCCAGTAGCGGGACCGCCTTTTCCTCCTCAGACGCTTCATATGTTTTGGGAATACCACCTGAACTTCATGTCTCGGTTCACGGGGCAGGAGCTGGTCTGGGTTGTGTATGTATAGGTTATTACTGTACACTCGTGATACATAATTTCTGACCAGAGACGAACGGCAGGCACCACACAAATACCCTGTATTCAAACTCAGCCTCTATAGATGTACTGGGTGGGGAAATGAGTATTACCAGGCGATTCGAAGCTTCCTGCTCCTCACACTCTGGTCAGAAATTATGTATCACGAGTGTACCATCAATAGAGCAGTATATAATTATAATACTGGCAAACCTCAAATTTCACGACCACAAACATTTGGTAGACTAATTTCATTCCGGAGGTCGAAACTCCTGGATTGCATGGAAAGTAAATACTGTCCGTAACTGTATGTTCTCAGGGTAAAGAAATGTGTCTCCAACTGAGCACATGTGGAAGGTAATGAAGGTAGCAAGCGATCCCCTGCGGTCCTCACCTCTCACGTCGCCAGCCACTCACTCGACTTTTTCTTCTTTATGACACCACCAGTCTTTCCTTCAGTCACTCACTTGTGGGGCCTGCAGGGAATGTTAGAAGGAAGGGAAGGGAAGGGGAGGGTGTCTGAACCTACTACTGCCTTTAGCTAAAACTCTTTGTGGTAGCATACAATCACACATAGTTGTGGGGTTGGTAGTGTATATAGTGTACTTGCAACGTTTACTAACTCTTTCCTCGTTTATTGAAAACGTCTGGATATATCAAACCTAAATAGACTAGAAAATTTTGATGGCTGCTGATTCCTCCTAACTATATATGCTAGAAAACATATCCACTTATAGGAGATAAGTAGATAAATATCCGACCAGTATAAAGGTCACACACACACACACACACACACACACACACACACACACACACACACACACACACACACACACACACACACACACACACACACGAGACAATAATAAGTGAAGAGGAAGTGTCAGACAGAGTGTGGGAGGGGAGGTGTAAGTACTCTCTGACAGCGGATATGAATGAAGGAGTGTCTGTGGCATAATACTGATACTGTATACGGTAGCATCGACTCGACTACTCTCTGTCCACCATCATATTGCTACATCCACTCACAACTCACTACATACATCACCTGGGTTTTGGAGAGAGAGAGAGAGAGAGAGAGAGAGAGAGAGAGAGAGAGAGAGAGAGAGAGAGAGAGAGAGGTGCATGGTGGGTTTGAGTGTTGTTGGATGTAGCATCGGGTAATTAATTCCATACCAACTCACTCTTGCCTCTCTCTGCCTGCTGGTTTTATGCTCTGTGTGTGTGTGTGTGTGTGTGTGTATGTGTGTGTATGTGTATGTGTTTGTGTGAGAGTGTGTGTGTGTGTGAGAGAGAGAGAGAGAGTGTGTGTGTGTGTGTGTGTGTGTGTGTGTGTGTGTGTGTGTGTGTGTGTGTGTGTGTGTGTGTGTGTGTGTGTGTGTGTGTGTGTGTGTGTGTGTGTTTGTCCTGTACTGTTGCAACTTTAATTAAGGTGGAAGTACAGTGTTGGTCAATCTGGAGCAACTGATTCCTCCTTACTATTCCAAGCAACGGGACACCAACATTTTTTTTTTTAATCTGTTCCCGTTTCCTCCATGGCATACTTTGGAGGAATCAAGACACTCCAATGGAAATACAGTACCAAAAATATAGTAATGTATCCCCCTAACTTAAGCCATGTCCTGTATTCATCTACTCAGTTTTTTGGAGATAATAATTACTCCAAACTATTCCCAGCAGCAACAGTCCACCATGCATTAGTTTTGTTCATCTGGTCCTGTTTCCTGGCTGGCCTACTTGAATTGGAGGAATCAAAGCGTTATCATGTACCAAAAGCCTACTCATCCCCTTCAATGTGGTGTTGTTTGTGTAGTATATATAATAATACCCACACTTACATCAATACATTCCTTTAGTACAGTACAACTTTCTTCACTTCACACAGAGTACGTGGACAGGAAACATACGCCACACAGTTCAGATTCCACCTCAACACACACACACACACACACACAAAACGTAAAGTAATATAAAAAAAATATATATATAAAAAAAGTAATATAAAAAAACAAAAACATAAAGGAATATGAAAAAAAAAATCAGTGACGTGAGATCCGGACAGTGAGACGGTCATTCCACTGATCTGAGGAAGAAAATGGGTCAATCCATGACATGTTTTCTTACTAGAACATACTTATGAAACACACTACAATAGGCACACTGTTCACAGGTACCGAAATTCTTGATCCTTCCTACATCAGAAAAAATGTGAAAGATGTGCCTGAGGCTGACCACAGCACATTCCCTGGCGCTGAAGACATGAGCTTTATAAACACCTTTGCTGAATTTTATCGTTTCGTTTTGGCACTAAAGAAAAATGATGTTGGTCTCCTTGGCTTTCTTTTCGCCTCATAAGGTTTTCATAAGGTTTTACACCGAACATGAAGCGCTCCACAAGAGTCAGTCATGGCTATATTTCATACGAGGAACAACAGACCACTTCTCTCTCTCTATACTCCCTTCCCTCCACCACCACCACCGTTCACCCCCGAAACAACTTTCTACATACCATTGGTCGGGAAGCCTTTTACCTGGTGAGTTGCGGCCGCGAGGAGGAGTGGTGGGCGGGACGGGGTGCTGCTGCTGCCTGCGTCACTCCCGGCAGTCAACACGGGTTAAATTAGGCTGGAACGAGGAAAGGAAACAAGGGCTGGAGGGGGGAGCCGCCAGCCAACCCACCTCCCCGCAAAACACTCGCTACTTATGTTTCCTCAGACCAGATGTTTGGGGTCGTGATTGGTTTTCTGTTTTGTGGTTTGGTTTTGGTTGTTGTTGTATGTGTATGTGTGTGTGTTGTTGTTGTTGTTGTTGTTTTTGTGTGTTTGTGTGAGTGTGTGTGTGTGTGTGTGTGAGTGTGTTGGCATGCAGAAGGAAGGGGAATGTGGATGTATAAGTATAACAATTACGAGCCAAAAATTGACCCTCCACGCAATGCAATGTCTTCGTTATGTTGCCACCACGTAATGATTATAATAAACTTTACGATAATGTTTACAGTAACAGTTTTTCATCGTCTTCCTTTCCCTCGATTTCTTCAAGCCATTTTACCGTATACAACTTACTCATTGACGAAGATCCATGTGTATGTGTGTGTGTGTGTGTGTGAGAGAGAGAGAGAGAGAGAGAGAGAGAGAGAGAGAGAGAGAGAGAAAGAGAGAGAGAATTATTGAAAAGGAGGAAGGAACACTGCCCTAGGCCTGCATGACGAAACTGCGACTAAAATATTATCTGGTCCATGATACAGTATGTCCATAAGGTGTGGTAAAAGGGAAAAGGGGAACGAAATGATCAAGAGAAGAAAGAGATTATGCATGGACAAGAAAAGTGTGGGTGGTATAGAAGGGAAAGTAATCTGATGAAAAGTCAACGTAAGAATAGCAAAGATACAGAAGTGGAAGAGGTTATAAAAAAAGATGTGAAGAACAACATGCCTAAAATATCTTCTACTAATGACGTGTCTGTGTTTTGTTTACGTCCACGATTGCTTGTATTATTTGTACTATTCGTCTATTTTTTCCCAGCCAGCTTACTGCATGCATGAAGCCTATTATTATTATATTATGAGAGAGAGAGAAAGAGAAAATGTGTGTGTGTGTCTGTGTTTGAGAAGATAGATAGATAGATAAATAAATATATAGATTGATTAATTGACTGATTGAGAGAGAGAGAGAAAGGCTAGATTTATTTATATTAGACACACACACACACACACACAGAGAGAGAGAGAGAGAGAGAGAGAGAGAGAGAGAGAGAGAGACTGAGCCTGAGCCTGGTGGTGTGTATGTGTAATAAACCGAGTGAGGTGAGGGCAGACAGACGGGTGAAGCGGAACTCTCCAACATGTAATATCCGTCAACAGGGAGAGTAGGTGTCGGGTGACGGGTGGACGAGCTGTTGTTGTCCTCACTCACCCGTCTCATCCACTCACCCGTCTCATCCATCCATCTCTCTGTCCTTCTGTATCTGCTCTCTCACCCTCTTAAGGCATCCATCCATCCATCCATCCATCTGTCTATGTTATATATTTATGGTGTCAACTCATCTATTCCTTAAATTGATCATTTTTATTGAGTTTTATTTATATTTTTTCCATACTTATATTTTTTCCAAGTCTCTTTTTTGGTATTTAGTTTTTATTTATTGTTTTCCATACTTATCTTTTTTTTTAGTTTTTATTTACGTTTCCTTACTTATCTTTTCTCCAAGTCTCTTTTTTGGTATTTAGTTATATTTATATTTTTTTCATACTTATTTTTTTATCCAAGATTCTTCTTTGTCTCTCGTGTATATACAGCTCATCCACACACTCATAATATTCATCCACTGTCATCCATCTCATGTCTGTACCTTCACTGTTATCATCCGTCCTCTCTTCTATCACATCCATACAGTTTTTATCCATTTTTATCATCTCTCATCCACACCTTCCCATCCTGCAGCTCATCCACACTTCATCCATCTCTTCCCACCCACCTACCTGCCCTGTCATCCACACTTCATCCTTCTCTTCCCACCCACTTACCTGCCTGTCATCCACCTCCATCCTTCTCTTCCCACCCACCTATACCTGTCTGTCATCCACACTTCATCCTTCTCTTCCCATCCACTTACCTGCCTGTCATCCACCTCCATCCTTCTCTTCCCACCCACCTACCTGCCCTGTCATCCACATTTGCCAGCATCATCCACTAATAACTCAGTCATTCACTAAAATGTTTACATAAAAAGAGTCCCGGCTGTTGTGTTGTGAATAAGTGGTATCTTGTATTATTTATGTTTTTCCTGTATACTTGTGTTACGACGGGTTGTGTGTGTGTGTATGTGTGTGTGTGTGTGTGTGTGTGTGTGTGTGTGTGTGTGTGTGTGTGTATGTGTGTGTGTGTGTGTACTAGTGTTATGAATGGTTGTGTTTTTTTTTTTTTGTATACTTGTGTTACGACGGGTTGTGTGTGTGTGTGTGTTCCTGTATACTAATGTTTCAGGGTAGACTTTACATAGTGTAGTTCATTTGGTGACACATCCCCTGCAAACAATATAATTATACTGACATGTCTGACTTTTGAATTTAATTTGTGTGTGTGTGTGAGAGAGAGAGAGAGAGAGAGAGAGAGAGAGAGAGAGAGAGTGAGAGAGAAGACGAAATTTTATTGTGAAAAGTGAGAGAGAGAGAGAGAGAGAGAGAGAGGGAGGGAGGAAAAGTGGACGAGACGAAATTTTATAGTGAGAGAGGAGGTGAATGAAGCGTGCGAGGAGGGAGAGAGACAGATGAAGTATTGTTGTGTATTTACAAAGTGAGGATGGAAGTGCGATCGAGTGGACAAGAGACGGAAGAGAGAGTAAAAGTTTCAGATAACGTCAGATGATTGAGGAGGGGAAGATGTAAGGTATAGGTACTTTACTTTAGGTTGAGGTAAAGCCAGGTGATATGAATGTGGGACAGGTGAGGTCAGGTGAGAGAGAGAGAGAGAGAGAGAGAGAGAGAGAGAGAGAGAGAGAGAGAGAGAGTGTGTGTGTGTGTGTGTGTGTATTTATTATTCATGTGTGGCCAGGTGGGGGACGAAGAGAGGAAAGTATAGGAGCCAGTAGGTGAATAAGGAAAGGAGAGGTTTATATTCAGGTATATCATGGTGAGATGAATGAGAGACCCAGCATTCAGATGAGACCAGGTGAGGGAGGGAGGAGGAGGAGAGGGAAGGGAGGAAGATGAGGGAGGAAGGAGAGGGAGAGGGAGGGAGGAAGGAGAGGGAGGGAGCCAGGTGAGGGAGTATAGGGAGAAGGAGCCAGCCAGGTGAGGGAGTAGGGGGAGAGGGGAGCCAGGTGTAGGGAGGAGTGGGGGGGCCAACCAACCAGGTGTATCGCCCGCTCCCCACCTGTCGTCCAGCAAGGCTCCAGGCCCTTTCAGCGCCAGGCTCCCTCACCTCCCAGGGCTGCGAGAAAGAGAGAAAGAGAGAGAGAGAGAGAGAGAGAGAGAGAGAGAGAGAGAGAGAGAGAGAGAGAGAGAGAGAGATCAAAATTTTATTGTGAAAGGTGAGAGAGAAGACTAAATTTTATTGTGAAATTGAGAGAGAGAGAGAGAATGTGTGTGTGAGTGAGTGTGAGAGACTGAGACTGATTTACTGAGAAACAGATTGAGAAGGGAGGAACTCAGAGAGATTGGAATATTCTTTTCGTGTGTTATTTCTACATCACCACCAGCTAGTGGCTCAATATCACAGTCACTCCAACAGCCACGAGGAAAAAATACACACACACACACACACACACACACCGGTACTGTACCATAAGGAATATCACTGACACAACTAAAAAAATACACGAGGGTATACACGGATTACATGCTGCTTTGTCAGTGGTCTTTCTTGTTAGATTATTATTATATATGCATGCAGGGTCCAGTATACGACTCTACATAGATAAAAGGTAGATATACATCGGTTTCTATCCTATAATTAGCTGTGATAATGAAGATGTTATATATCATTGGTAGTGTATAATATATAGTTACATAATTATTAGCTTATCTCCAATATACAGGCACTTATATATTAAGATTATTACGGGTTAATGAAGGCAAAGAGTAATTTTCAATGGTCGACTTTTTTAATCTTGAAAATTGTAAAAGAAATGTGAAATGTCATAAGCTGATAGTTGGTGTATCGGTTTATGTACAGATTGTTGTACGTATTGTGAGTCATGTATTGCCAGGAAAGATTTGGTACCGTATCGAGATCTGCAAACATCACTTTCTTACAGTGAAAATGTTTGGG
This sequence comes from Petrolisthes manimaculis, assembly GCA_034508575.1. NCBI lineage: Eukaryota > Metazoa > Arthropoda > Malacostraca > Decapoda > Porcellanidae > Petrolisthes > Petrolisthes manimaculis. The sequence continues at coordinate 138,213 of JAWZYT010004031.1, read as the reverse complement.
TACTATATTGTGTTCATACTCTCTCTCTCTCTCTCTCTCTCTCTCTCTCTCTCTCTCTCTCTCTCTCTCTCTCTCTCTCTCTCTCTCTCTCTCTCTCTCTCTCTCTCTCTCTCTCTCTCTCTCTCTCTCTCTCTCTCTCTCTCTCTCTCTCTCTCTCTCTCTCTCTCTCTCTCTCTCTCTCTCTCTCTCTGTACAACTCGCTGGATCAACTTTTTGTCTGTAAGCAGTTCCTCGCCTGGCGGTGGTCAAAAATCCATACAAACCAGTAGGCAGGTTCCTCGTTAACATCAGTGTTCTCTCGTCTATATATTATAAGCTCTCCCAAACTGACCATCAATAGCCTCTCTCATTACCAGCTTTGTTGTTGTAATCATGTAAATAGGTGTTTTTTGTTGTATTAATTAGCTTGTAAGGCTGATAATCCAGAATAAAAACAAGGCGTTAGAAACTGTGGCTATTTGTTGTTTGCGACGATTTCTTTTGCGTTATGCTGTACTAATTATTGTGTTTTTCTTCCCAGGTGAGGCCATCCATCTAGCGCGGGACTTTGGTTACGTGTGCGAGACTGAGTTCCCGGCCCGACAGATCGCTGAGTACCTTTGTCGCCAACACTCCGACCCCACCGAACAATACAGACGCAAGGACCTCATCCTGGCCACCAAGTAAGTACAGTGTGTCTCTTCACCACCATACACCTGTTGTTGATCTTGTATTAATTAAGGGGAGTGTATACTTTGGCTACATTATAGAGTGCCTTGATTCTTCCAAAGTATATAATATTATAGATGAGAAGGGAGAAGACCACAGAGACTAATTTCATATTTAATCAATGCAGAACGTTTCGGATATCATATCCATCTTCAGCTTTCTGTGAACAAACACAGACTATTAAAATACTAACAATAGCCAATGGAATATTTATAAAAATTAAGACGTAAAACTATGGAACACTAAAAATGAGTAAATAAAAAATTAGTAAATTTAAAGCTCTACAGTACAAAGATTATATACCAGGAAACAGGACCTCCAGATGACAAAACTAATGGTGTTGTGTTGCTTGGAATAGTTTGGAGGAATCCTTTGCTTCAGATTTGCCAACATTGTACTCTCCCTTTAACCCTTGGAGTGCCTGTGAAGAATTAGATCACGTATACAAATGAACACCTTGATTCAACCAAAGTATGTCAAAAAAAAAAAAAAAAAAAAAATGTAATGGTGTGTAAGACTGGAGTGACGTGTGTGTGTGTGTGTGTGTGTGTGTGTGTGTGTGTGGGAGTGTGGTGAGTGTGTGTGGTGTGTAAGATTGGAGTGAAGTGCGTGTGTGTGTGTGTGTGCTGTGTAAGACTGGAGTGAGGTGTGTGTGAGTGAGGGAGTGAGTAGCTGGGCCCCGTCTTACCCTTCCTCTTATCTGGCAGGCAAATCACCAAAGAGCTGATGGACCTGCTGAACCAGGACCGGTCGCCACTCTGCAACACGCGGCCACAGATCATCCTTGAGCCTGCCATCCAGCGGCACCTCACCCACTTCTCCCTCATCACCCACGGCTTCGGCTCACCCGCCATCGTCGCAGCGCTCACAGCCATCCAGGTATTTATTTTATTATTGTTTTATTCACTAGGAAATTTATATCTTCTGAAACACTTGCATACAATATGAGATGTGCAGTTGGACACATAAATTCGTGGTTGATGCCCAGCTACTTCTTATTACAGTATCAAATTACCTAGCGCCTGTAATATATCCCAGAAGAATATATAATTATTAGTTATTAGTTATTAGTTATTAGTTATTGGTTACTGGAGAGGGACGAAACATCTTCCATATTATATTCCATTTGGACTGAACCATATATTCGTGTGTGATGGAGACTGATCATAAGACTGTCATTTAAAACACTTACTTTTTCTTGCAGAACTTTTTGACGGAATCGCTGAAGCACCTCGAGAAATCTTACCCCTCCTCCAACTCCCACCTCTCTGTCACGCCTTCCATAGATCTCAAGAACAAGGAAATGGAAAAGAAATAACGACATGGCCCAGTAACTTATCTCCCCCACCCTTACCCCACTCGTCCCTCGGGCCAGGCAGCAGCAGCACCACCAGCGGGAGAGACAAGGACGACACTTGAGGGGCACCACCACCACCACCTCCACCACCACCACCCACAACCCTACCCCTCCACCGCCCTGCCCACCCCTCCCTCGGGTACCCCTCTGGACTGCCGTCACCGCAGCTGTCCTCCAGACTACTTTGGAGTTTAGTTGGCAACAGACTTACTCAGCCTGGCCTGACGGTCTCTGATTTGTAAATAGAACTATATAATATAGGTTTTAAGGTATCTACATGGCTGCCACAGAGCGGGCTGTGTACTGATGGCAGAGAAAGTGCAATACCGTACAAGAGATAGTGCATAATACTCGGCTTTGTGGAACGACTAGAAAAAAGACAATAGGAGTGATTTCTGGGAAATTAAATAAATAAAGTAAACTCGCCTCCTATAAGAGGTCTCTTGAATCTCACAATCAGTAGAAGGTTATAAGTGTAGTTTGCTAAGGATTGTACAAATATGATATTGCCATATTTTGATCTTTAAGGATATAAAACCAACAGTTATTCATATCTAAGGTTTAGAGACGAAAATAAGTCTTAGTACGCAGATATTTGTATACAAAGCGAGACAAGTGTTCATCTATTTCATGTGCCACTATTACTACCCAGACAGAATTGAATATTGTGATGACCTACCGTTAATCAGTATTGTCTACGGAATATTTTGTTTTGTATCTAGTAAGTAGCCAAACTTTGTACGTTCGTAGTGTCAAGGTGAACGATCCCCGTAGGTTGTTCACGCACCATACATATCTGCCAAAACCATGTACAGTTGGTGCCAGATGTATGTATCCACCCTCTCCCAGCCAACGCAGACATATAGCACAGCTGCAACCATGGATACGAGGAGTGAAGCAAGGCAACACTCGGTCGTCAGCCTGAGTCGAACCAGTTACTTGAGCTGAATAGAGAATGATGGAAGGCAGTAGTAGTATTTCGCTGATTCGACCCATGTTAACTTGAGTCTATTATTCCTGCTTCACACCTCGTATTATTTACTAGTTGTGAAGGTGCCACATGTTGGTGTCGGCTGGGGGAGGATGGATACACACACCTGGCCTCAACTGTACCAAGTGCAATCTCTTGGCGATGTGATTTATATAATAATTAGGCAACTCCTTCATGGGTGTGTCTCCCCTCCGGGCTGGACTGAACTGCATACAAGCTAAAGACGACGACGACGACGACGAGAGGATGTGTTGCCAACCTCTCATAATAATATATAGATGTTAATATTTTGTTAGTGCAGCTTGGTCCTTTCAAACCCCATCCCGCTGGCTGACCGACCGACCGACCACCCATGTTTTGTACAGTGTAGAAAGTACCTACAGACTTTATCTCTCTCTGGATGGGACTCTCTCACCTAACCTCTTGGCTGGGAGTAGCATAGCGTTTAATCTTATGTAAGTAACAGGAGCCAAACCTCTCTCTGGTGGAACCCCAATTTTTTGTGGTGACCTCCAAAAAAGGCATGACATGTGTTTTCATCTACTTACATTAATTCCCCCACTTCTTGTATAATTATCGATTTCCACATCTTCCTTTGCAGTTACTCTAAATAGATGATTCCCTTTACACCCCCCTTATTATTATTTTTGTTTATTCCGAGTTTTATTGTTATTGAGATGTATAACTGGACACACAGATACGTAGTGCAATGTATGGCGTGTATTAAGACATGGGTGATCATGTACAATATAATTTTCTACATATATATATGGAAGGTATACCAGGTTGTACTGAAAGACGGCAATCTAAACTCAAATACATACAACAACAACTACATACAAAAACAGTTATTATGCAAGAAGACTCGTGAGATAGGCGATGGTGATGATGATTACAATGTTCCAGAGATGCTAAAGGTATAATTATCTCTTACATACATCGAACTAAGTCATCATTCTCGCCTCGCTCATTGCACGACTCTTCTTGCACACCATCACACGTCTTGCAGAGAAAGCTATAGTCAGGCACTGCGGCTATGCTTATGCAGGAACAAACAACTAACACTGGCAACGATGACAATAACCCTCCCTAACACTGGTTGCATAGACACTCTGCAGAATCAACATCAATCACCACATGCAAGTGATTCCCGTCGATGTACTCGGATTTGTGTGTCCAAGTATACGAAGTCTCTGATCTCTCTAGAGTGATCTGCATCTTCCTCGAGTACAATCAAGGGCGGGGATGGCTTCCTCGTCTGTATTTATAAGCCGCTTTTTGTACTGTTCTGTCTTTAAAGGGACCCTGTGATTTAAGTCAGAAAATTTGGAAGTAGATTGGGTTCTTCAATGACTGCCGCGAAACACCATAGACCTATTGGGAAGGAGTTTGTTTTGTGGTATTGTCAGAAAAAATCAAAATGCCTCCAACTCTTTTCCATACACGATCACAGGGTCCTTAAACCTCTCATCTGTGCAATCTTGGTTTTGTGTTATTTTTATCCCCTTCTTTGTTTTAATGATCATATCACTGCTTTGGTACAGTATTTAGTTACACTAGTCTGTGTTCTATTTTTTCCTCTCTTGTCTATAAGCCTTTCATATTTATATCTATCTTTATATCCTCTATCTTCCTACCCATTTATTCCCATTTGCTTATTTATATACTGTGTCTATCAGTCTGTCTCATATATCTCTTATTTTTCTATAGCTATCTGCTTATCCAACCTGTTCTTTGAGTGTAAGAGAAGAACAGTTTTTCGGTACATTTCCGTCGAGACGTGTTGTGTTCTCCTTCTCTCCTGGTATGTTCTTCCCGTTGAAGGGTATAATAATAATAATAATAATGATAATAATAATAATAAGACTCCACTGTGATCCTTACCAACCCAGTGTTTTCAAGAAGTATTTTTGTATTTCATTCTTGTGCACTTATGAATCATGTGATGTGTAAAGTACTTAGTTGACCCATTAACTTATCATGGAAGTAATATAACAAAAAAAAGGTGTTGCCATGAATGTAGCTTAGTGTGATGTGAGCAGCAGCTGTGCATTCTCACTACTGACGTGTTTACTACTGGAGTGTATACAGTACGTACTACATACAACAGAACCCAGACATTATGGGTGTTAGAAGTGATGTTTCGTGTAGACTCAAGAACATGAATCTCTAAGTGCAAAAACTCTGTACTATATTATAGGCACTGAAATTTGGACCCCATAGATTTAGAAACTGGCCACCATGCATTTATACGAAAAAATTTGATTCGATAGATGCAAGAACCAGACACTTTATGCACAAGAAATAATCACCCTATAGAGGCGCAAGAATTGCCACCACATGTGCCAGAAGTCAGCCAGGGTTTGTAAGTTGTGATGTCTGACCGTCTCTCAAGACCCGTTGTGAAGCAAGGCTCATCCACCGCTCTCTCGGTCGCGGTGCCAGTGAGTTGTTTGTTTGCGTGTTGCGTTCTTAATTAATACTCTGATTCTCAAGAAAGACAAGAAAGGCTCTGGGTAGGATGCAGCCACCAGACACCTCCACTATATATTTCCCGTCAACTGCAACCTTATGTACCTTTACACTTATTCTGCCCTTCCAGATGTCTGCAAGTATGGCGTTGCTCAGACACGTTTCTTCCATAAAGGAAAGACTTTTTGTTGCCCAATTTCGTGTAATGTTATATTATTAAATAAGGTATTTTATACCGTGTCCCGCGCTGGCACTTGTTTCCCACAACCTGGTTGTTTTTGTGTGTTCCTCCATAATGGATGGTACCAACGTGTTGTATAGTTTATCTGTCGACTTGAAATAATTTTAATGCTAAAGGATGCCATATGTAGATTAATAATAAAAAATCTTAACTAGATCTCATGTTTTCTTATTCCCATTAACATATAAGTATTTGGTAAACAATATTGTAGTTTCAGTTAAATAAAGGAGTGAATTTTAAAACTATTATTGCATAGGCTAATTATCTTATGTGAAACGTTATTACATTTAGCTGTTCATTTTCGTCTCTGCATAACCTTTATTACTTATAGCTCAGTTCAACTCAATCCAATTCCAGAGAACACTTCTATGTACACTTTAGCTATAGCTTAGCCTTAGCTTAATTCAAATCAACCCAATCCACCCTGTCGCAGATCATCCCAACCTAATAAAGCCCATATCAAACCCAACTCTGTTCAATCCTGTCTAGGTCACCCTCATTCAATCCATTACAGAACCATGTAACCCAGTCAGTCCAACTCAGCCTCAAAATAGAACCTACAAAATGCTGACCTCACAGAGTGTAGCCTATGCTGTCACTAATGATTAGACGGACGAGAGTTTGATCCCTTACATCCAGCATCTCGTTAATTAATTAGCATTAAAAGTCGAGTAGGGTTATAACATACAGGCAGACCCCCACAGAGGAAATTAGGTGTTGGTTAGTAGGAAGGGATATGTATATGATAATGACCATCACTTTCAATAATTTGTTACGAATGAGGCTGAGTGAACTGTAACCCCACACCCATGAAATATATAAAGACTTAGACAGAGCTCTCGAAATCAGCTAGAGCTGCTAGACGAAACAAAGCCTATCAGAGAAAAATAATATACTCACTCAGTAGTTTCCAGTATTGTGTAAACACGAATATACAGTACAGTTGGCCTCAGAAATTCATATAGCCTACACCACCAATGTAACATCAAGGGTTCGTAACAACTAGAACATTTATTATGTTATGTTCCAAACACCATACTTTTCTATAGTAATTTTATTTGGCTAGTACGTGAATCAGTCAGCAGAACAATGCATACAGTATTATACAGTAGGCCCTATGTGCAGAATAAAAAAAGACGCCTCTTAACCAATGTCCTATGTACTGTACGATCGTATTCCTGAGGCCGAGTGTACCTAAAAATGATAACTTAACTACTTAAATCGTATTATAATAGCCTCAGGCCCACGTGATCCATATTCGACCCTGATTCCATCACTAATAATAAGGGTCATGGTTAGATCCAATAGGTAATGTGTCTATTGTGTACAGTTGCCTCCACTAGTAACAAGCACAGCAAAACGTGGCACTATTGTACGTGTACTGTATGTGTTTGTATACATAGCGATTCACAGGTGTGAATTCTCTCGACTAATTTCCGTGTAGGCTAAACAATATTAACAAGTGTTGCCATAGGTCGCCCAACTCACAGAACACTATATTATAATATAATATGCTCGGGTTTTTTTCATGTTTAATTAAAAGTAGTAGCTGACTGCAGTGTTTCATAATAACAACAGATTTATACTGAACACAATTGAGAACGAATAGTACTTGGACAATTTAAAGATGTCTATTAATGGTGAATGGAGCTACTGTACTATGAACATAATGAACCACAGACAGAGGACCTGCAAGCTGTTTACTCCACGTCCTTCATAGGACCATTTTTACAAATTCTTTATTTACCTTTAGTGTAGCCTCAATACTCAGGGAAGGTCGCCACTAAAGGCCATGAAGTCCCATTAATTATTTACACTTAGTACAAGCCCCAATACTCTGAGGAACGATGCCACTATTATAAAGACCACGAAGTTATTAGATACATGGTGGGAAATTAATAGGTGCAAATATATAAATATGTAAACAATGTCAGTAATATCCAATAAACTTTATACAATGAAGTTATTTGATACATGGTTGGGAATTAATAAGAGTAAATATATGTGGGCAATAAGAGTAATATCCAATAAAACCGTATAAAAAAGTACCCCTTTGATTATTATAATTATATTTAGAACCGTTTTTTTCTATTAAATTTGTTTATAACGTATATATTCTACGACCGTCCAACAAATACTTTAGAAAGAGAAATTTATGCGTATTATTGCCTAACTACTTGAAGGTATACCAACACCTTTCTAATACATAATTGTCAAAAAGGCCTTAATGATCGTATAAAATATTTCTTCATAATTAAACGCATAAATAACCAAATATAATGTGTTTTGTTACTGGTATTATTGGAACGTGTCCACTTTGTAATCAGAGGGGGATGGGTCACGTCAAGATCAGCCAAGGATTATCTACACATTTTTAACCAATATTAAGTAAGTATTAAGTATCGTAAGTAAAGAAGAAGCACCTTACATTATTCAGTAAGTATTAAGTACATTAGGTAAGTAATTAAATAAGTACAGTAAGTAAGAAACACATTACTAAGGATTCAGGAAATACAACAATTAAGGACAGTAGATAAAGTATTTTAAGTACCTTACATTATTAAGTAAGTATTTGATATAGTAAGTAGCCAAGTAACTTACGGTAAGTAAGTAAATAAGTACATTATATTAAGTACTGTAACTTAAGTATTTAGTACATTATTTTATTAAGTACGGTAAATAAGTACAGTAACATCAAATTATTAAGTAACGTCAATTATTAAGTAAGTATGAAGTACATTACATTATTAAATAGACTACCGAGACCTAACCTAGACCACAACATACTACAGGGACCTAACCTTGGTAAACTACAGGTAAATAACCGTGATAAAGTACCAGTATCTGACCGAGGCAAAATAAGGTAGATATTGAATGAATTACCGTTAGTGCATATGGTTTTTCTACCTTCATTACCCACTAATTTAGACCATTCTAAGACTATTTTCTTCGATGGCATTTCCTCCACAAATGCCCCATTTCCAAGCTAGGACATATTCAAATGGGGCATTTTGAAATTAGCCTGACCTAACCTAACCTAGACCGCATCAGACTACCGGGACCTAACCTGGGCAAACTACCGGGATATAATCGTGATAAAGTACAGTTGCCAAAAAAGGTACTGTATTGCGAAAACTATTGATACAACATGAAATATATTAATGTCCATAGTTGTTTATAGGGATTATAAGTATGTATTACAGAAGGATATGTATATATCCTTCTGTTATACAAGCTTATAGTCCCTACAAATAGTTGTGGCTATTACTATGGTTAAAGTTCTATCAAGATTTGTCGCAATACCTTTTTTGGCAACTGTACAATAAATGATTGGGGCAAAGTACTGGGACACAGCCGGATCTGGCAACACTGCTGCAAAATGGTAATTCTTTCAATAAATACACAAAATACCGAGACATAGCCGGATCTGGCAATACTGCTACAAAACGGTAATAGTCCAGATAAATACCTTGTAATCTTTAAGTTGAGTCTCAGAAATGAGAAAAACTAATTTTTTCATCTTTTTTTTCGGAAATGGTTAAACCACAGAAATGGAGAAGACATTTTTTCCCAACCCTATTTTGTATAATCCATTATTCTTTGTATCATATTTATCTGGAGACATAAAAGGGCAAGAGTACATTAAATTATCTGGTGACATAAAAGGGTGAGTGCATTAAATTATCTGGTGAAATAAAAGGGCAAAAGTACATTAAATTTTAAACCATGTTTGATTCCCACCACACACAGTTTCACTTGATTATTTATGTCCCAGGGATAGCTACTCCTGGTTAATTACCAGTAAGTCCTTTTGGTCTGTCCTAGACCAGATTAGGTGTGGTTAGGTTAGGTCAGGTAAAGTTGGTCTAACTCTAGAACATATATATAATAACTATATAATGCGTTATTTAATTGTTTAACCCTCTCAATCCTGCTTCCTGGGAGGGAGGATCAAACATAGCCAAAATATCACACTTTTATTTCAACATTTAAAACAGGAAATGATGGATTATCCCCCCCAAAATTGGGGAAATTATTGTGTTTTCCATTTCTGTCTCCTCAAACTATACCCAGTATTTGATTAGAAATGGTAATTCAGTGGTATATTATCTGTTTTGACAATACTGTATAATGAAAAAGTGCAACATCAGTTGTCTGAAGATTTATGTACTCCTAGCTATGCCTTATACTTCTGTTAAAAATCTAAGATACAGTACAACATATTGTATTGTACGATATATAATATTACTGGGTTATATAATAGTTGAGCAAATCAGCAAACTCTACTCCTCATTATACATTCTTGACTCAAATTTATTAATAAACATATGAAGGAACATGAAGAGCGAAGATGAGATTATAAAATCCTGTGCAAATAATATGGATATGACATATAGAATGTGGAAATGCTTGTCATTTACAGTATCTCAAATAGTAAACTACAGTTAATTGATGGATGAGGCTATTAATGTAATTAGAGATGATTGTAGCATAAATTATATGATTCAGTTTTATTGTATTGCATTAGAAGCACAGGGCCTATACTTCAACATTACAACCCTTAGATTGGAATTGTCACTTGTGTGTTTTAGTATTACAGTACCGGTATGTATTACACTATGGTAATGTTTATGTTTTCTATGGCAGATGTAAGTGAATGTGAACACAATCAGCACAGCATCCACCATGGAATTAACACCTCACGTACAGGAAAAGCTGCATGCAGGGCACAAGCTCACTGCTGTATCCTTAACCATGCACTGCGTTTTGTTTAGTTCTTTGGTTAAATTATATTATTGATTCATACAGTTATAATTTGTGAAGGCTATTTATTGCTTGGTTCTTGTCAAATTTATTATTTTAATTTTGTCTTATCTTTAAGTACAGGTAGCCACCACAGTGTTAGCATCACCTCTAAGTAGTGCACTTAGCCCACTCATAATTAAAACTGTACATATGAAAGTACGTACAGTGTCGCTCTGAGTAGATTATGGTCACAAAGCACCTTGAATATTGTTGATCGCATTATTATTATATATCGTTGACATGAGAGTTTTGTTTGGTTAAAGCACTGGAAGTAGTTTTAAGTAAAACAGCTTTGATATATACTTTCAGTCATGATTTTGATCACCTTGATATCTCCTGGACAGCTTTGTACAGGTTGCATTAATTAATAGCAAACATTGTGGCAGCTGCTGATAAACAGTCATTTTCAGTTGATAAAATTTTACTGTATATATATACTGTTAAGGTAGATTAAATGAGTACAGTTCAGTACATTAACATTTTTGCCCTAAATCAACCACTGTGCGAATCGGAGCACATCTAATTTATAAATGAGTCAAATTGTGGAGCAGCTGAATAATGTCTCTTAATAATCTAACATTTTATATCCAAATCACTTCTTGCAGCAGCAAACTGTAGGTGACTAGGACTGAACAGTTTTGTGGGTGGCTGGGTGTAAACACTTATGAGCTTCAGCATATTTACCTAATGTTGTGATATATAGCCTAATGTAGCAAGTGCAATTAAAGTATATTAGGGATGGGGTTATATACCTTGGTATATACAGTACAGTCCTGTATATGCTAAATAGAGTAAAGGCTTGGATAAAATAATTGGGTTGCTCTAGAGCTCTAGGCAATGACATTCATGTCTTGTACAAGCTATTTACAGGTACTGTAGTTCTTAATAAAATTGAGCCCCTCATGATATATTTTTAGTACAGTACGCTCAGAGTTACGTTGTTCTATATTGTAATTCATTTTTAATGTTGTGAGGAACCTACATGGTGTAGCAGGGGCATTCTTGCCTACTTATTGGTCCAAATTTGATGCTTAGTGGTTGGAGAGTAGTAGTCTCAGCATAAGCTGCAAAACCTGTATAGCTTAGTATTAATTAATATCATCTGACATAAGTAATTTGTAAAGTGTTGACTGTATCACTGAGTGAATATTAAACCTGTTATTTATTTTATGTTGTATTTATCTCATGTTCATTTTATTTCTATCCATAATCATTCCTTAACCAAGCCATTAGGTAGTTGAAGCTGGACTTGTGCAGGATTTTATCAAGAACACTCGTGTGGTTGCTTTGATTGAGGTGGCATCAACACACGTGAAACAGGGAGGAGAACAGGCACTGCTCATATTCCAAACGGCCAGGGTGCCAGTTCACAGTGCTATTGACCTCAGTATTGAGCAAGTTATTGCAGTTGACACCAACCTTAAATGTGAAATTGGTGAGTATACAATTTCTATCTATTTGTCTATTGTCAGAAGCCTCAATCCCCGAAGGGGGTGGCCACAAATGAATACTGTACCCTCACTCACCTCTGTCCATCGTCAACTGGTGTCCCTCCTCCCATCCAACACCACTCTCATTCATATACATCTCAACTCCATCCTTCCACATCACTCTTGGTCTGCTTCTTCCTATCCGTCCCTTCATCTCACTCTCATACACTGTCCTAACCAACCGCTCGCTCCCCATACGATCGCCTTATGTCAGTGTCAGAATTACCACACTACAGTATTATGTAAAATCTTCTTCGCTTTCATACTCATCACCTGTCTCAGATGATGTAGGACTGGCTGGCTTCAAGAGTAGGGCTAATATGTATTTATTGAGCTAACTGCTCATCTTTCTTTCTCTGAGCTGTCTTTTCTTCACGTTGGATTCATGGGGCTAGGGTCCACGGATTGATAGAATGCTTGCATTTTCTCCCAGCTTTGTATCTGGTCTATTTTAATAATAATTATTATTAATACAGTAACAGAAAAAGCTAAGGTTTTATATTAAGAGAAAGCAATTATGGTAGACTATATAGAAAGTTTATATCCTTATTCAGTGACTTTGTATCTCCCTGTGATCTATTTTCTCACTTCATGATTGTCTCTAGTATCTCTGCATATTCACTAACTTGGTTGAATATGGTAACAGGAGATGGCAACTGGCATTGATGAAATAATTGCTACTCTCATTATTAATTATCACTGTAGGAAAGATGCTGACTAACGTTCCATTAGCCAACACAACCACACTTGCACTTTACTGTCATGGGATTATTATACTGTACATTGAATCATAAAAAAAAAAAACATTAAAAATATCACGTTATGCTTCTATGTTGTAAAGTTTCACCTTGTCTATCATGAGTCATATCTGCAAACAAGAGGAAGACAGTAAGGATAACCCTTTACTGGCTAGATAGCATAAGTAGAAAACTAGCATGAGAAATTATGATAATGATTACATAGACAAACATAAATACTCTATAAGGTACAGTATATGCTTAGGGTTTTGATACAGGCTTTCTGATGGAGGACATGAAGAGATATGGTTACACTTTTGAGGTTTCTTCAGTGTGCTCAGGTTTCTGGTGTTGAGCAGAGGTCTGTGCGAGATGTTACTTCTATTATTGTTGGTAAAGCTTGAATGAAGCTCAGAATGGATAATGACATCTGCTGTGCTGTATGTATGGTAGTTATTGAGTACAGTATGTAGTGACTAGAGAATCAGAAAATGTTTAGAGGATACTGTACAGGATGACATCTTGGTCATTAAAAAATATTGTATGATCAGTGCTTACAGGAGTGATTGATTCCTTTATGTCCTTGGACATTACTTAATAATTTTTTTGGAAGAAACGAGGGTTAGCTATATAGATACAACTTCTGTGTCTTTGATTACTTTATGTATTAGTAGTATACTATATAATATGATTGTGGTAACTTTCAGATACTTCAAGTCTAGATGTGGATACTGACGTCCTTGTTAACATCACATCTGGTAAAGTGAGATTACTCTTTGAAATGCCTTTCAGCCAACGTACAAATGCCTTTGTATCTGAAATATTGCGTGCAGCCGAAGGTAAGATTTCTTAAGGGAAATTATAAGTGTAGTACTTAGATAGAATTGTAGTTGTAAATTCATTTTTGATACATATTCAGACTATCATGGTTTTGATATACAGTACATCAGTTTTGTACAGTATTGTAAAATAAGATAATTGAAACTTGCTTGTCTGCCATAATATCAGAATCTTATTTACATCTCTTTGATTTTTCTTTATTTTTTCACATATCAGTAGAAAATTGAAGTTAATTTTTTAAAATTTGCTGTTTGATAATACAGTAAGCCTAATTGATATTTCTAGCACTTGAATAATGCTAACTACATTATTTTGTCAGTGACTGAATATTTTAAATGACAGCAACACTTCAACTCTCACATTGTGCAGCAGATCTGGAAACACTGATTGTTGACTGTCTTAGAAAGTGTACTGTAAATAATACTACTGTAAGCTCAATTTTGTGCAACAAAGTCTCAGTCAGGCACAGCATATTTTTGTTGTGAAGGTGCTTACTTGTTACATGATTTTATATGATACAATACTAGTACTAAGAGAAGTATATTATATGTATTACAGTCGTCAGCAAGCGGCGTGGACCTCCACCGGAGTTTGCATGGCTGCAACCTTACCAAAAGAGCTCGACCTCTTCCCAAGATCCAGCCAGCCCTGGGTCTGCCCCAACCACCGCTGATACCTTGGATGGGCTGGGTGGAGATGCTGTCAGCTTGGGTGATGTTAGTGTGGATATATGCCAGAACCTATCTTCCACCTACCCTGACCCTGCTAACTGTAATACAGAGAACAGTAGTGTGCATGTACGTAACCATGCATGTACTGTAGTATACACTCTTACTAATGATATTGATGATCACATACAATAGCCTTCATTTATTTAGTACATTACAGGTACAGAGAATATAATTACTATATAAGATTAGTGACAATACTGTATATCAGTACTTACAATCTTACATTATGTTGTTCTTCCCATCCATTATTGTGTACCTCTTCATTTACTGATGTATGTTTTTCTGTACAGTCTATCGTATCTTAAAATTTGTGCTTTAATGTCTGCAAAGTCAGACAAGTCCCCACTGTATTTACCTCTCATTCTAGCAATGGAGCATTAGTTCAGATGAGAAATGTACATGTCATGTTGGCTGCAGAATATTGAGACTGTTTCCTTGCTAAAATATACTAAGTAACACGGTCTTATGGACTATGAGGTTTATAATACGCAACACTCTCCTAACTAACCATTTGCTGTCTGGTGTTTATATCACTGCCCGACAACAGTGCTATGTTGATCTTAGCTGGGGAGAAAATGCCAGGAAAATGAAGTTGTACAGCCAGGTCCAGTTTTTAACCTCATTTATTTGATAGTGGTAAGGTTGCAAAGACTAATACTTCCTCCTGCTCACAGAATGCTTCATGCACCCACCTAAATGTATATTTGTATAATTTTCATTTTTAATCAATGTAGCATCACTTGTAGGTATACCCACAGGTAGTACACAGAATTGCCTGGATTCCTATTTCTCTTTTAGACCTTAGTTCGGGGTTTCATTTTTGTAACATGTATGGAAGCTGGATCTTGACTAACAAAAACCAGTCATTTTATTACAACTTACTGGATGACACAAAGTAATGCATAACCTCCTCTGGGAATGGTAGTATGGGTTCCCCCTATGCAATACAAATATTTGCTCACTGGAGCTTTTGCTACAGCCAAATCCATTTTCTTACTGTGATCCTTTTGTATGCTTGCAACTAATGGTTTTAGTGTATTTCACAATGTTGCATAAAAGTGTAATCACACAAGCATTTTCTTTTTCATCCATTTATCGACAGTGTTAACATCCTGTAATTATCTGTAGTCATAATACTAGAGATATTGTATCATAGGTACAGTATAGATTACCATCCCTCCTTACAGTCTGAATGTCATCCCAGTTATGTCATATGAGTTATCTTTTGAATCATGGTGATTACAATACTGTACTCAGTATTTTCTTATACTGTATATATATATGAATTATTCTGTTTTTTCCCTTAATTTTTCTGGACCTATCAGACTATTAGTAGCGACTAACATGTTTCATAAAGATTAAGGTTATTTAAATCGTAAATTGCATATACTGAAATGTAGTACGGTGAATAAAACCCAAACTCTTGCCCAACACCTTTGTATAGCATACTTTTTTTTTAATATTTTGCTGTGATTATTTGTATACAAATTTAGAATCAGACTACATAGCTCAAGGGGACATAATTTCCATATCACTTAGGTAATATAATCATAATGGGCAACCAAGTTCAATTGGTGGTGAAGTAGGCTATACTGTATTGAAATGTTATTGAAGGAATGTGGTTGCAATATATTATTGGGACTATTTCTTCAGACTGAGAATGAACGGAGTCCTGATCTTGGCGTCAATCGACATAGCATTGCAACAGGACTCTCCCCAACCCCTATTGCTGCAAGAGAGAGTCACATCAGATATCAGATGGCCATGCGAGAAGATGCTTACACAGACATTCAAGAGTTTACGTGAGTATTGAACTGGGTTGACTATTTTTTATAAGTTGGACTTTCTCTTCCACATTTTTTTCCATTTAGGTATAGAATCCATACTACAGTATATGCATAGAGTGGAAAGGATTTCTTTGCTAACTGACAAGAGAAACAGATGACGTGATGGCAATATATATGTTGATGAATAGTTTACTATTATTTTATACGTTGTCAAAACTACTTGCTTTAACTTCATATAGAATCTTACTAGACAACAAAGGCATTTTTTCTCCATTATGGTACTATATATATGATTTGTTTTTGTTTGTTTTTCTGTAAAAATATATTTGCATGTTGTGGTGCAATGTCTAGTGTTAAATGATAATAACAATAGTTTCTTCATAATTCCACAGAGTATTTGTAGGAACGTGGAATGTTAATGGACGGTCACCCACTGTTGGCCTTGCTGAATGGCTGGCAGTTGATGCAGAACCTCCTGATGTTTATGCAATTGGTTTCCAGGAGCTCGATCTTAACACAGAAGCATTCCTCTTTAATAATTCACCTAAAGAACAAGAATGGCTGTAAGTACTATACCAAAAAGGTTATATCATAAACTTGTATGCTGGAATATATGCAAATTATATACTCTCCTTTTATATAGCATGAACTTTTTAGAAAGTAGTCAAATTTATTAATGGTGCTTTTTAAAAGTGATGTATGTTACTATGAATATATTAAATATTTTCTTGCAACTAAAATTTCTCTCCCCCCAAAGCATATATGTCCATCATAGAATAAAACCCTTGATGCTGTCAATGCTAGCTTCCGTGTAAAGTTGCATCTTCATTCTGTGTCCTTTGTATCATTTATTCCATGTTGCCACAGATAGGGCTGAGACGATAATTTATGCATTATTATTTTGCCCATGAAATAATACTTTATGCATTCTTACACATTTTTACATACAGTGAAAGCTCCTTTATCCGGCATTCTGGTAACCGGCAACTTCCCGTATCCGGCATTTTTTCATAGAGATAAATATAGCCAAAAAGAGCGGTCACGCTCAGAGCGCAGAGTGAGGAGGGAGTGATGAGTGTTAAAAGTGAAGAGAAGTGTACTGTACTGTTACTTTACAAATGTAAATACAGTATTACAATTCGTATTAAGCATATTAAATGCGTATAACAATTCGCAGACAACTCATGACTGAAATGAGTCGTCGTCATGTGTGGTAGTGGTGGAGGTAGTAGGAGGAAGGGGGGAGATAGCGTGTGATATCGTTTGTTTACATTTTATTAATATGCATACTCTGGTTTTCCTTCTCCTTTCTCTGTTCGAGAAAAACTTTCCATCTTGATATGGAAGGATATGGCCTTCCGTTTTGTAAATGCACCACCTGACATGACTAATGAGTGTTGAAGCTGGTGGTTAACTCGTAATTACTAAAATCGAGTCACACACAAGGCATGCTAGGCCTATATTCCTTTGACCTTGAGCCAGGGTGAATGGAGACTGAGGGTAGGGGGGGAAGGAGCACGGGAGAAGTGGTGGCAACACACACACACACACTTCACGGACGAGTCATATAAATTTGTAACATTTTTATTATAATTTCGCTCGTTATGTATAAGAACTCCTCTGATTTATTTGAGAGTCAACTGTATATATACATAAATATAGGTATGTAATGATGTGTAAATAATGTACCTGCCGAAATCCTTTGCATCGGGGTCTATTAAATCGAGGTTTAACTGTACTTGTAAATGAATGTAGAGTAACGTAATTTTAAAGTACACCTTCTTGTATCCGGAAATTTCTCGTATCCGGAACGTTCTCGGTCCCACTGGTGCCGGATAAAAGGGCTTTCACTGTAATTTGTTATGCAAGTACTGTATTTAAAAATAATTTTGAGGTGATGAAATCAACACTTAAAATATTTTAAAATAAAAGAATGTTACCATGATATAGACATATTATTAAAGGAAGTGTCAGAAATCTGGTAGATGTTAAGGCTTAGAGACTGAATACAGAATGTATAAAACATTATTTTTGAAGGCAGTTCACATCCTCTATTCTCTAAAGTCTAAATGTATTGTTTCTAGAAATGCTGTCCTGAATGGCATTCATCCAAAGACAAAGTATAGAAAAGTCCGTTTGGTACGTCTGGTGGGTATGATGCTGATAGTCCTGGTCCAAGAAAAGCACCTTGCTTATGTTCGGAACTGTGCCATTGACACTGTGGGAACTGGCATCATGAACAAGATGGTAAGGCCAGATAGTACCATGCTTAATTTGGATAACATGAGTTTGTCAAATGGACTAAAACAGTGTTATACAGATACCTGCAAGTCAATCAGTTTTGGGGATCCTTTTATCCACCAGAAGTGTTGGCATATAACTCTGTGTGTGTGTGTTGCAGGGAAACAAAGGTGCAGTATCTGTGAGACTGGACTTACACAACACTTCTATATGCTTTGTCAACGCCCACTTGGCAGCTCATCAGGAAGAACTGGAGAGGAGAAATGAGGACCATGACTGCATTTTTCAGCGAACATGTTTTCATCTGAATATAACTTCTAATAGTCCACCCAAGACAATAAAAGATCATGAGTATGATATACTTGTAACTATTTTACATGAACAATGAAGTATGTACTTCCCTAGTCATGAGAAACTGCTAATAATATATTCTCTGTAAATTGTTGTAGCCATATCCATTATTTTGTGTATAATATGTTAAGTTAAATATACATGTACAGTGTATTGTTCTTAACAGTATTTGTACTATCAATGTGATGTATTGGTAGAGAAAACTAACTTTTAAGATGTTAAATTGAGTTTTGGTTGTTTACTACTCCCTGCTTTTTAAGAATAACAGACTTGGAGCACTGTGTCTGCACACTTGATATTGTTGTGAACCATACAGTATTTCCTTCAGAGTGTAATAATTATTGGTTGCTTTACATATTTGAAAAAGATGATACTGTACTAATATGTCTATCATTTCTCACAATGAGCTTAGTTACTACTGTACCTTATAAATATTAGCTTTCCACTACAGAATTTCAGCTACATTAAAATTGTCCCCAACAACAATTACTGGTACTGCTACATAATAATCCTAATTTCTATTACTTTTCAGGCATATATACTTCCTTGGGGACATGAACTACCGAATAAATCCATGTGATATGAATATTAGAGAGGTGGCAAGCAGCGGGGAGTTCAAGCTACTTTTGCAGCATGAGCAGTTAACGCAACAGAAAAATGCAAAACGCATTTTTCATAAGTTCAAAGAGGGAAACATACTATTCAAGCCAACATTTAAGTATGATGTAGACAGTGATGAGTGGGACTCCAGGTTGGTTTTTCTGAAATTCACTTTAAACAGCTATTTTTCTATTTTGTCATGGGACTGGCCAAAGCACGTCATATATTGTGCAAAGATGTTACACTTGATATATCCTTGGTTTTCATTTGTAAAAAGCACCCTAAGTATGTTAACATTATGTTTGAATTACCCAAAGTAAACTTTACTGTACAGTCAGCACTTTTTCCGGCCACTGTCATACATACTTCAATGGTACAAAATAGAAGCGGTACACTGGGGGTTAATCCCAAGCACATCATGAATCTTTACTACCCTTGCATCCCCTTCCTCTTGAAACACCATTGTTTGAACCTCAGTTGAAGATTCATATTGTACTTAGGAACAGGACAATTAATGGCCCCCAATATACCTGAGACAGAATATTTGTTAAATGATCTGGTATGTGTGTTTTAGCTTTTTTTATAACACCCAGTCTAGAAATTGATACTGGACCATAACGACCTCTCAATTAAGTACCTAATTTGCTCATTGTATCTAATTAGCATTATAATGGACATCACTGATCCGAGTGTCTTGTAACTTGGCTAATAATTAATATTATAGTGTATCATTTAAATCTTCAGTAACTTTTAATCGTGGAATTATGCTTATCAGGCTAGTATTATATAAGCAGAAATTAGAGTGGTGCCTACATTTTTGTTTCACAATTATTGAGCATATATATCCTACCAACAGTGAAAAAGCTAGACAGCCAGCATGGTGTGACCGGATTCTGTGGTATGGGGATAGCATCACCCAGTTGGAGTATCGTTCACATCCTCAACTCCAGATCAGTGATCACAAGCCTGTCAGTGCAATTTTTATGGCTGGGGTAGGTATCAGCTGGTTGCTTCTTAGTTAAATTAACTCATTTTATCTTCTTTTATTTCTTGTAATAGAGAGTGTAAAGTGTTGCAGATATTGGCCAAA
Source organism: Petrolisthes manimaculis (assembly GCA_034508575.1). Lineage (NCBI taxonomy): Eukaryota > Metazoa > Arthropoda > Malacostraca > Decapoda > Porcellanidae > Petrolisthes > Petrolisthes manimaculis. The sequence continues at coordinate 117,771 of JAWZYT010004031.1, read as the reverse complement.
TCAACAAGGTGTATTGAAATTAAGTAATATAGTAAGAAGTCCATATACGGTAAAGTTTATTTTCATGTATAAATTTATAACGATAATTATTATTTTATTACAGCACTGCTGATAGGAATAAATATTTTTGCAGATAAAAGTAGTAGACACGAGACGTTATCGACGCATTTATGAAGAAGTGATGAAGAAGCTGGACAAGCTTGAAAATGAATTCCTGCCACAAGTCACCATAGACACAACAGAGATCATTCTGGAACCTGTTAAGTTTTACCAGTCCCAGACTAAATACCTGACTATTGCCAACACTGGACAGGTATAGTGAAGAAATGTAATAGTGAAAAGGCTTTGTTCAATAATGTTGTTTTGTGTAGCCAGTTCAAAAGTTGGATCATGTTTCCTTCCTGTACTTATTGAAAATAGTGAAAAATTTAAGTAAAGGATCACTCCATTTTCTAAAATACCAAGGTATAGAAATCCTATCATGATTAGAACCTGGAAATCTGAGAAATGGTGTTTTAGATACCATCTTTAATGGATGTAATTGATGATAATTGTGGTGAGCAAGACTTAGGTTGCTGATTGTATATTCGTTTGTCACCTAAATGTGGGGAAGTAGGCTAGCCCCAGCAATACAACACACATTTACATGGAAGTAATCACATCAATCAGTTGTATTTGAACTCAGGAACCCCACTTTTCATATCACAACATACATATTACACAAAAAAACCTCTGGGAGTGGGGACATTACTGTACAGTATCTGTATCCAAGTCTCCCTGAGACTGAATTTGACCTGTCCAAGAAAACTTGTGTCATGATTTGGCCATGGTAGTAACTTTTATCATGTTTCCTTTTTTTCAGGTGCCTGTGCAATTTGAATTCATCAAAAAACTTAATGATGTCACTTACTGCAAGCCTTGGCTCTCCATTAGACCCTACTCAAATTTCATTACACCAGGTAAGATACATGTAGTTAATAATGGAGAAAATGCATTGCTATTGCTGTTCCTCATAAATGCTACATCATTGGCAGTGGGGTGTATTGCACTGTAAATTGTCATGAGTGGTGTGCATTAACACAAAATTTAAAGTCATTAGCAGTCAAAAATATTTTGCATACTTGTTATTTCTCTTGTAGTCCCTCATAAGTTTTATTGTTTTATTCATAGCATTATATAAGTGAGTTAAAGGAACAGTGCACAAAATTTGCTTTTTTTGTTTTTTGCTTCTTTTTTTTTATTTAATTTTCCAGATTATGCATTAAAGTACTTCTTTTACAGGTGAGAAATGTGATGTATCATTGGAAGTGTTGGTGGATAAGCAGACTGCTGCACAGCTAAACTCAGGGGTAGACCAGCTGTATGACATTTTGGTACTTCATCTGGAGGGTGGCAAAGATCTCTTCATCACTATCACTGGTCAGTTGTTTTTTATATAGTTTTTTCTTGAGTATTGTATCTGGAAATCCTATCAGGACTCATACTTGATCCCTAAAATACATTGATTAGTTGCTGGAATTCCTTTTCTTTGGAATGAAATATCATACTTTATGATCATACAATATACAGAAGGCTATGTCTCATATCATCTTGCTAATATTATTTGACAATCTAAAGTTAATAATGGGTTCCCTTGCCATACTCTGAAAGTAATTATCAATTCTTTTTCCAGGTGATTATGAAAGAAGTTGTTTTGGCTCATCAATTAATGCTCTCGTCCACATGAACAAACCATTCAGAGATGTTCCTGTTGCTAAACTCATTGATCTAGTGAGTATGTTAGGCACTTAGTTGTTAAAAATTATACAAAGAATGAGTGGAATTTGAAGTTTGTTAAGCAATAATTCAAGATCTATTTTAATTTGGTTCTTGTGTAATTTCCCCTGAAAACATTTGGTCTGGTTGTATTAAACTTTCTCTTCGATGAAAATAATTTCCTCACTATATTGGTATTACAAAATAATGGAAACTGAGCAACGAAAATTGTTTTTGTCGAAGATAAATTTTAAAACTACCAGCCTTAAGATCTAGCTTCATATCATATTTCAGATAGCTTTTTATGATACAGGTTCAAAGACTACAGGTGGCATTGTACTGTTGTTGTATATGTATACACTTTATTGATTTACTGAGTTTTCTGTTTTTTGCCTTGGTACTGAATAATCCATTGGGAGTGTTCAGTTGTTGTTGATGATTAGATGGGTTGAGAATGATAATACAGTAGAGTAGAGGGATAATATTTTACAAAATAAATATTGAAAATATGAAGAATTTGTTAGTGGCGATCTGTGATAAGTACCTCAACTTCAGAATATGGAATCAGTATGCGACTTTTTTTTTTGCAGCCTATTCCTGAGAAGGTAATTTCCATTAGTGAAGTAGCATTTACAAATTTTGGTAACAATTTACTTCCGTAAATATTTGCATACAGTAGACAACAAGACTTAGTGTAGCATTTGATTTCCAGCATGAAAATAATATTTGCATACTTTGAATGTAAATTATGCTCTACACACCCCCTCACATGCCGAAACATATCTATCTACCTTGTATGTATTGTATCTAGGTTTCTGTAAACTTTCACAATTTCATAAGTGAAGTACAGTACTATAAGTAGGCTAACATGTAATGTGTGCAGTACTGTACGTGCATTCCATGATGCTATGCCGCTAAGAAATAGATGTAATGTAAGAGTCAAGTTAGTATCTTGTGATAACATGATAAATGACAGCAAGTTTAGTTATAGGCTGCAATCTAAGATCTTCAGTTGTGGAAAAATTGCATGTATCACATAGTGTGGCCATTTTCAGGACCTTATAATTGTGTTGAGAGAGATTACAAGAACAACTAGTAAGTAGGAGATGAAGGGTGTAACTAGAAAAGTTGTGATGGCAATCCAAACTATGATGTGCCACACTCACTCTGGTGGTTTAAGAAAGCAGAGCTGCTCTTGAATTCTTAATTTACATCTGCGGATTTGGTCAGGAAAAATAGACCATACTCGTATGTCATGATACTGCATATTAAATAAAGTTACCTCTTTTTAAAAATAATAAATAAAAAATTTAGCCTTAAGGTTCCTACATGTTCTGGACACAAACTTTTTAACAGTAGACATATTCTGTGTACCAGTATTATGATAGCTTTAATTAATAATTAAATATGATATTTAGAATGTATCTGATATGCTCACTGATATCTGGTTTCAGGAGAGTAAGCAACCCAAGGAGCTGAGTGAGATGCCGTATGCTGTTCCCAAGGAACTCTGGTATTTGGTTGATCATCTCCACTCCCATGGTCTCCAGGTCAAGGGACTGTTTACACACCCTGGCCTTCAGAAAGAAATATTTGAAATTAGGTAGGGTTATACCACTGATATACAAAACACAAGCCTCCTTATGTGAGGAAAAAACAGAGTTGTTTATATACACACAGTAATTAAGCTTGTCAAACTCCTGCAGTATTACCTTATTTACAGAACATGTCTGGATGAAGGTGTAGAGCACCAGGTTTTACCAGGCAGTGTTCATTCGGTGGCAGAGGCACTCTTGCTTTTCATAGAGGCACTACCAGAACCTGTCATTCCATACTCCCTCTATCAGGCAGCTTTAGATGCAACACCAAACTTTTCACTCTGCAAGGAAGTAAGCTACAAGAAATATGGTTTACAGTCTTACTTGTATTTGTGTATACAATGTATAAAACTTGTAATATTTTTTAAAATGCCAATACTGTACATATATTCTTGAAGGATATTTGCCTGAATATTTGATAATACAGTATATTGTTCCCAGAAGTAAACTTTTAATTAATTTCAGGTTATTAACAAGCTGCCGGATTATCATCGTAATGTATTTGAATACTTGATGGCATTCCTCAAAGAGCTTTTAAATCATGCAGAAGACAACACCCTTGATGCTAACACTCTTGGTATGTACTTTTATCTTGTTAACTGCAAATTGTTCTTATTCTACAGTACTGTATAGGATATGATACTGAAGTGAAATTTGAGTTAGTGTATATTGCAGAATAGTTCCATACAGTATTAGTTTTTATGCTCATTACTCAGGATCCAGACATTTACAGTATTTTACCTCTACTGAGCACCAGCCCCTCAATAATTAGTTAGTTCAAGAAAATGCACACCACCAGATGACCAACCCCACAAGCATAAGTATGCTACAAAGGCCAATTGTCACTTGTGCACAAGAAGGTTTAGGGTTGGAATTTATAGGGTATCCCTGCTGGAAACGGTAAAATTAGCAAATGATATTCTGAGACTAAAGTGTTCTTTGAAGATATGATTGATTTGCTATGTTTGTTTTACGTTCAATGATTGAGATGTAAATGAACAGTGTGGATGACAGAAAATATAAGGGACAAGGAGACCGGAAAGACTAACATAACAATTTTATGCTATGATGAGTGATTGTGTAAAAACGAATTATTTAAAAGTGGCGGAAGCAAAAGAACTTGTGTATGTCCGACGAGAGGTAGAGAGTCACTAGAAATATGTGGGAGCTTTAATATGGCAAGTCATGGAATGGCTTCTTTCACAAAGGCAAAGGAATTTAACTTTGTCGTGAAGGTATATATATACAATACTTTTGATGAGGAGCTAAAAATGATGTGGGCTTGAATGGGTTGTGAATGAGGGTTTGTCCCATTTCACTGAGTATTCTGTCTTCCTGATTGTCCCTTTTCTTTTTCTGTGTTTGAAGTTCCCCTCCCCTTGAAAAAATGGAGAAACTTGTGATGCTCTTTCCTCCTGCAACACCATGTATTCAGACATAGGTTTATGATGAGTAGCACTGAATTACATTATGGTAAAGGCTAAGAAACATGCTAGATAAATGAAACTTGGTTGTATACCTGGAAATATTGTAACCTCTCCATTTAAATAATTACAGCCCATGTGTTTGGAAGTGTGCTGATCAGGGAGTCTAGTGCTGTGGCTGGCAGTAGTGACCGACGAAACCAGAACCAGGCCATTGAGAGAAAGAAGCAAACATTCGTACATCACTTCCTCATGAATGATTAGATGTCTATAAGTAGTGCTCAAGTGTCTCCAAGGACCTGTTTATAGCATCTTTTCTACCATTGTCCTACAGTGCAATTATTTACTACATGGTAATGCTAAGGTGTTGGCCATGAGCTATAAAATCTAGTCCGTCATATTATGCTGTGTAAAGTGCTGCACCTGATTTGTTTATTTTATAGTCAATTTCATTCTGGTATTGTTCTCTATAATCGACTGAATAAGACCAATTAAACTTTTGTTTATTTAGAGGCAACAAAAAATCTTGTGATAGCTTTGCAGGAGTGATTGGAACTACAAGTATAATCATTCATATTTAGTGAGTGGTAATGACAAAAGTTCTACAACTAACTCTCAGTACAATACTGTAGTTTGTTCTTGATGTTAATTGTAAAACTAAAATTTACTTCATTCCTTTTAAGTTCATTCCAATAATTTTATTAGATATACAGTATGTAGATTACTTTGTTTACCTGCACTCATTTCCCCTCTAATAGTAGTAAATGTTTTAATGTACAGTATATTTAAAGCTCACATGAATGTAATATGGGGAATTATGATATGGGTTTTATTGTGTGGTTATTTTAATCTCTGATTATTATATTTCTCAGTATTGTACTGATATAGTTATGTCATTAATTCATATTCATCACTACAGGTATGTTTCATTAGATATGTTTTGCAAAAGAATGACAGTACAGTATTACCATTAAGAATCTAACTTACTTAAAGCTGTGCTCAGCACTAGAGTCAGACTATTATTATTATTATTACCTGTACTAACATAACAGCGAGTAAGTCCAACCAAGACATTTGTTTAATGAGAAGAAATCAACTTTTGGTCGTTTTCAGGCATGTTACATATGGTTATTATATAAAAAAACAGTATATTCTGTATATGCTGGTAAATTGTTACAGATAGGCTTTACTTGCAGCTTTCATGAAACCTTCATGGGGCTGCAGAAATAAAGGCAAATTATTTTTATAACTGTTGTTTTAATGATCCTATGTTTCTGCAGTACAGTATTTAAAAACATTTATGGCGATAATGTTAGAAAGATATTACAAAGGGGGAGTTTCCTCAGCCCGTCGATCCGAGGCTACTGCACTGATAACAAAAGGAGATGGGGTTGACACATCCCTATGCTTATACAGAGGAGGGTTTTCCAATAACATCCCACTGAATTCACCGAAACCAAAGAGCTCCCCCGTCGATACGATGAACAATGGGATTGCCACATGGCATGGCTACACCCATCTGGTTGCAGTTGAGACTAATTTTTGTTGTCCAGGAGATGGATGCGGGTGTTGGCGTCGTTTCCTTTCCTTCTGCACTCTTTGATATTGGGATTTTTTAAGTACAGTTTTGTTATGACAGTGGTACAAGGAGGCCCGAGACAGCCGTGGGTTTAGTTGCATGCAAGATCTAGTATTCTAGATCTTTGTTGCATGGAGAATCTCTGGTGGGGTACGACCTCGGCAGACCGAATTTGCATCATCCTTTGTTATCCTTCTATCTCTTCCTGATGTACAGTATTTAGTGTATGAGACCTATAAACACAGGAAATGTAGCCTATCTGTAAATTACAAATCTTCAGGTTCTTTTCTTAAAATTATAATGAGTAGGAGAGAGAATGAGCTGTGTTTAGCGTAAGAAATTCATCCACCATCTAATAGTATTTTTAAAATGTATTGAAGAGAGAGATTCAAGTGATAGAGAGGTGAAACAGCAAGCAGGAAGGAAACAGAAAGAAAAGAGGGACAGTTGAAGAACTAAAAGCTAGTAGCTGGGGCCGAAGGGGCTCAAAATTCTTAAAGTATTGCCCACTAATGCAGGTCATACCCCCCGTACGGAGGAGATGGAGTGATGACTGTGTTGCACCTTCCCGGCCGGGCTCCCCCCCCTCAGATTCAGTGGATTCGTGCGTAGTTATGGGCAGTACTTCCGGGTGTACTGTACATGTATCATGAGATTCAGATTGAGAATGGATCTTGAAAAGCACCTTATCCACAGGGTAGCTAGTATTATAGTCTGTTCAAAACTTGTGTTCCATTTTCCTCTATCTATCTGTCTCTATTTTTATCTATATTTTTATATCTATATCTATTTTTATCTATATCTTTCTATCTATCTTTATCTATCTCTATTTCTATCTATCTCTTATCTGTCTATCTATCTATTTCTATCTATCTAAGCATAAGAGGCCAGCGGAACACAAGTTTTGAACAGACTATAGCTACACCGTTACTGACAGCATCACAGCATCTTGGAATATGGAATATGTTTTGAGTTGACGACGATGTAGGAATAGGTCAAGGGAATATATATATTCCCTTGACCTTGATGTAAGGCCCATTGTAGGGGATATTTTCTTGACGTGTCGGCGTAGCCAGCCGGACCCATCAGTTCACCTCGGAAAAATCCCAAACATTTCTCGTGGACTCGAACCCAGACCATTTGCAGTTCTTCTCTATCCACTCTACCACCGCATGTCCTCCTCCCGCATATCTATAGGGAAGTGAGTATTATTATATGCATCTCAAAATTGTGACCGATGTGTCACATTTGTAATTTGACTCAAGATCTTGAAAAAAACATGTAAACCTTTTATGGGTGATCGAGCTGCAAATTAACGTTATATTTTATGATGTTCATTAGCTTGTGAATGGTGGGAGTGACCGTGGAAGTTGGAGGAAGTGTTATTTTTTTTACTACCTGTGTTTGACTAATGACTATTAACACTTGACAGTAATTACAGACCCGTTGGCAGCCCGTAGACTCACACACGTGTGTTTGTTTACATTTGTCAAATATTGGCGTCAACTTTAACTTTTACTCCAACAAAATGCGTCTGACTGCAGGAATGTGCCCAGCTCTGACCCAAGATGTCATAGAAAAATTAAAAGAGTGTAACATCAAGAATATTCTGGATTTCATGAAAACTGATCCTGAAGCTCTGGCAATGAAGGCATCCATTAGTTACAGAGTAATGTCTAATGTCACTCATTCTCTCATTTGTTTACGTACCTTTTTTCCTTACCATTCTTCATCCATTTCTATCTCCCCTCTTCATTCCTTACTCTCTTCCCATCCACCTTTCCACATATAACTTTTCAACTCTAATCACTCGTATATTATAGCTCCATACACTTTCCCTCCCTCACTCTCCTCTCATTTCCTCCCCTCCCCTCTTCATTCACTTTCTTCTTCCCTCCTCTCACTTGACCTCACCTGTCTCTTAATTAATTAATAAGGGGCAGGACAGGTTAGAGTAGACCTATTTAATGAGATGTGCTCTAACTTAGTTGGATGAGTCATGTAACATTTCCTTATCTCTCGCTATTTCCAGTCTGTATATCTGAGTATGTTATGAGTATTATCAGTACACATACTTTCACAATGTGTTTATAATTATTGTTTAGAGTACTGTATAGGCTTCCATTAGTTACAGAGTACATTATTGTCTAATATCATAATATCAGTAGTTACCCAGGTATTAGTTTCTAAGCAAAATAGTTTGCTAACTATTATTGGTAAATATTGAGAGAATTGCCGTTATCGCGAGTGGTTTTTCTACCTTCATTACCCTTATATTTAGACCATTCTAAGACCATTTTCTTCTCTGTCATTTCCTCCCCAAATGCTCCAGTTCCAAGATATTTAATGGGGCAATTCAATATTTAAATGTGACATTTTGAAATTAGCCTGACCTTGCCTAACCTAACCTAGACTACCGGTTTCTAACCTGGGCAAACTACTGGGACATAACCTGGGCAAACTACCGGGAAATTATCGTAGTAAATTACAGGAAATGACTGGGGCAAAATACAGGGACCTAGCCGGATCTGGCAACACTGCTACAAAATGGCAATTTTTTCCATAAATACCCTATTTTTTTTACCAACTATTTTTTTGCAACTATATTTTTCCCAACTATTTTAGTATTTATGTAGTATATTGCCATTTTGTAGCAGTGTTGCCACATCCGGCTATGTCCCGGTAGTTACCCCTGTCAGATCCCGGTACTTTATCAATCTTAGGTCCTGGGATAATTATCATTTCTATTGCCGTTTTCTGTTACAATATTTTTACCTTCTTTACCTTAAAGGACCTGTGCAGTATTCGGAGGGTAATTATTGCCCATAGTGCTGCCTTTGTTGTTCGTGGAGAAGATCTACTAAAAGAAGCCATCACGGCCACAAAAGTCATCCCTACTGGAACTGCTGAGTAAGGAGTTACTTCATTGTACTGTACTGTATTAGAGGACTGTTTATAACTGTTACTAATGCCCCGGCAGCCCTGCCGCCGCCGCCGCCCCGTCACCGCCGCCCCGCCGCCAATACCGCTGCCGCCACCATCGTTTTTTAATAATTCTTTTTTTTTAATTATTTTTTTTTAAATATATAATTTTTTTAATATTTTTTTTATTAATTATTTCTTTTTGTAATAATTAACTTTTTTTTTATTATTTTGTTTTTATTTAATATTTTTGTTTTATTATTTATTATTTTTTTTTGTAATAATTAACTTTTTTTTTTTTTTTTTTTCTTTCTTTTTTTTTTCGTCGTCGCCGCCGCCGCCCCGCCATTGCCGCCCTGCCGCCGCCGCTCCGCCGCCGCCGCCCCGCCGCCGCCTCCCCGCCGCCGCCTCCCCCGTCGTTTTTAATATATTTTTTTAAATAATATATATATATATGTTTTAATATATATAATATTTCTTTTATAAATTAATTTTTTTTTGTAATATTTTTTTTTTTTTTTTTTTTTTTTTTCGTCATCGTTGTCTCCCTGCCGCCGCCGCCGCCTATTTGGGTTTATTGCTTCCTTTCTATCTTCACCATTACAGACAAAGATGCTAGACAAGCATGACATCTGAATTTAATACTCTTTTCAACATACTGTACATTGACAACAAATTTCCTGTATTAATTTACAGTGCTCTTATTTTTTAAAACATGTATAAAAAAAAATTATGTGTAAAATAAAGTAAGACTAAGTTGCTCTTTTCCCACCAGGTTAGACCGAGTGTTGGGTGGCGGGGTACTGACTGGAGAGGTGGTGGAATTGTGTGGAGGGTGGGGTGTGGGAAAATCTTCCCTCTGTGTCACTCTGGCTACCCATGCAGCCTTGCATCTTGGTTTGTCTGTCCTATATATTGATCCTCTTAATAGTATCAGTGCTCTCCGATTCACCCCAGTCATTGAGAAGCTGTCAGAGGATGCAGGTGTAAGTGAAACATGTTGTTATTGATGAGTACTGTAGTGTAAAGGGTGTTCAGTGTGCAGCTGACAAAAGTTTAATGAGTAGTATGTGGCTATAATTATCTGCTATATAAAGTCTTCTACAGTTTTCATAGTCAAGTACTCTGCATTATTTTGTGCACCCCTAGTATCGTGTACAGTATTAGCAATAAAGGGATAATAGCTTCATGAATAACTGAAATATTATGCAACAACAAGAAGCATTAAATATTGATATAGTACAAGGAAACAATATTTGAATTTATCATATCTTAGTGCGAAGCTGATGATAATTGGGCTATGCCTTCTTATGAGGAGCATTGGTTTCATTAATTATTAAGTCTTTGCACAGTACAGTAGAGTTTTCATGCCTACATCTAAATTTATTAACACTGCATGTATGTACTGTAATGTAGAAAAATTTTCATTATTCTGTTTGCATATTTATTTATATATTAGAAATAGATTTAATCGTGAAAGAAACTGTTAGTTGCAACCTTTATCTATTCTACCTTATTGATATGATTTGTAAATGAAAAATGCTATTTGAATATTAGCTTCCAATAATAACATTTTGTTATTTTATAAAGTCAGAGAGACCATACTTGAAGTACAGTCGCTACATGTTATGGACATTATTGCAGACTGTCGAAGAAGCTCTCTCCCGTATCAAAGTTGAAAGTCCAGCTGATGTGTGGGGGCTTTTGAAAGCACTGGATTTGGTCAAGCAGCCATACCTTTCATTTGGCAGATTCAACACAGGAGGGTGTAATCGTTTCAATTCAAACAATCCCAGTGGAAAGATCAAATTAGTAATTTTGGATTCCCTTGCAAGCATTCTCACTCCACTCTTCATAGGATCCACAAAACAAGGTACTGTACTGTACAAAGTGTTTTTAGATTTTTATAAGCCATATATACAGTAATTTACTGTCATAAGGTATATTTGTGCTTATATGGGAAAGGAAAATTTATTCCAAGCTAAAATAATACTGTTTCATTCTGTTAGGAATGAAGACATCTGGCAATGAACCGATAGATGGGTGCCAGACAGAAAATTCTTGATAATGTTGGTGAAAGGGTGATGGATGATTTCATTTTTATTAGTTCATGGATAGTGTTTAGTAACTTTATGAGAAAGTTACTCATGAGGAGGCTGAAAGCAAGGCTAGGATGCAGTGTGTGAGTGAGGAGGAGTGATTTCAGGCAAAGATATTACCTTCATGTCTATCATCAAGTACTGTAATATAAAGGGTTCAAAAATATTTTTGTTTACAGAAATTTTGCAGCGTATCTTGGCCCCTGGGGTGAGGTCAGGATGAGTCCGCACTCTTGCCACATGTGGCCAGAGCGTGGACTCCTCCCAACCCCACCCCCGGGGCCAATATACGCTGTAAAGAGTATATCTTTTATGTCAATATATACACATCTGTAAAAATACTTCACATTCTATGGTTTAAAAAACTGATAAATCTTTAATGATAATTACTTCCACCAAGAAGGTTTATGTGGTAGGTTTGGTTTGTTTGTTTGTCTTTCAGGTTTAGTGGATTTTTATGAAATTTTGTGTAAGAATGGGCCTTATGACTGACACTAATGATTAGACAGGAGAAATCAGAATAAATTTGTTTTCCTTTTTTTTTTTAATGACATATGGTACATTGTTTATTCCCTAAAGGCCACAGTTCACCAATCCTACCTGTCCTTCCCCCCAAAAAAAATATTGCTTCTATGCAACTTATCTATTATCAAAGCACCTTGCTGGATTCAAAACTGACATTGAAAAAATATATGATCATTCAATATCTTCCTCCTTTTGTGTGTAAATCTTTCACATAATATTCATAGCACTCTAGCTGACTTTGTGAATTGTTACATTCCTCTTTCAGATTGTTCATTATAGTGAATAATATAGTTATCAAACTCAGAAATTAACCACATGTAACATAATAATTGTATCTCCCTTTTGTCAGAGCTTGGAATGATAAACCAACTTGCAGCTGCCCTGAAAAGTTTGGCATGTGAGCAAGAGGTAGCAATATTGGTAGTGAACAATGTTGTTCAAGCTGACTATGGCAAGAGGAGAAAAAGGAATGATATGTATGATGAATGGAAGCCAGCTCTGGGAAGGTAAGTAAATTCAGTAATTATGATTGTGTGTGTTAATACTGTACTTTACATGATGCGTCAAGAACAATACTCTAGGACCTAGGTGTATCAGTACTTCTAAAGATAGTGGTCCTTTGTGGTGCTAACTCCCACCCTAAAGTGCTCCATCCTGGCATTGGCCATGGCAGGAGCCACAATTAACAATGATTTATATTTTGTGGTGGCTGCTGTTCCACTGCAAGACCAGGGGGTGTAGCCAGTGTAATATATTGTACTGTATAATTCATTGTGATGGGAAGACAAGATGGGGCTTACTTATGCTAATAAGGACATGAATTTTATACAGGTAGGTTTGTAATATTGGTAGATTTTCCATATTCTTGGAGGGTTTGACACATTAACCCCACAGATAGCAGGTTCTGACTGTACTGTATAGGGAGCTCTATGGCACCACTGATAAAAGGACTTACTCTTCACCCTTGTATTTTGCAAGAATTACAATTAAATCTTCAGTTGCAATTTATTTCAGTGCTGATACAGTATATGCAGGATACTTTATAATTACAGTATCTACTTTCAAAAATTTTATTATCTAGATTTTTTTATTTTATTTGGTTATACTGTATACTCATTTCAGTGACATTTACTTCCAATTGTAATACGGTAATAAACTGAATTAATACACTCATTATCACTGACCAAATTCATGCAAGTACAAAACCAGTGTTTATGAATGGTATCTAGTTTCTACAGTTAATTAATAAGACTGATAAACATGTGAGCATATATTGTACTATACAGGTTTTGGGAATCTGTGCCCCACACGAGACTGTTTATTCAGCGACTTCCGAATTCCATACGTCAGCACACCAAGGAACTACCAACCTCCCACGCACAGAACATGCAGGACTCTATGACTATTAATATTTCAGTCTGGAAAAGCACCAGATTGAAACAGACCGTAAGTCAGTTTACTTTGTTTCCATTCCCAGCAACTTAATCTTCCAGATGGCAGTCATTGTGTTCAATTCAGTTTAGTTCATTTGGTCATCATCAGAATATGCTTTGTGTACAGTATATTACTGTACAGTACTTACATTCAGGTACTGGCTTGCATTAGCTTCCAAGTACAGTATTATTATCTGATTTTCTTTGTGTGTGGTGATCAGTAGTAATAAACAAACTGTACAGTAAAATATGCATACATCAGTGTTCATATTTTTTTATTAATGCAAAAATGAAAAGTAATATTAACTCAAAACTACTTATCTCAGCAAACCATGTTCCACCAGTGTGATGTTTGAATATGTTTAAAAGAGTGTGGCTTAGGGAGCCAATGTTTGATGTTGATAGATTTATGGAAATATCATTTGCCTAAATATAGAGTAGTATGCCATATCATGGTCAACTATATAACTGTATATGCCAGTTCTTTATTTTATATATTGATGAAGATGAGGACTATAGGCTGAAAAACCATTTATATTTGATTTCCTCACCTGTGAGGTAATACAAGTGAGAGACGAGAATTATCGTCCCCCAAGGTTTAAGGGTTTTAAGTCTTGCATTAACTCTTGCTGAGTGTTTGTTTTTGTGTTATTTTATATTTGGGGAGAGAAATTTATACAACTTGGTACAGTATATTGAATAACTCGTTAAGGCAGAGGCCCCTATTTTTGTGAGTTATAGTGGTTTTACTGTAATATCTCCCTACAAAGGATTGTGTATCCTTACTACCTTTCAGAGTATACTGTAGTGTACTCTTTAATTATAAACTAGAGTCTGAATTTACAGAATGTACACTATGATGAGTTGGTTATCATTCCATTTATAATGAAACAATTATATGTTCACAACACTGTTTTTACTCATATTGTGTTATCTCATTGAATAATTGTATGTATTTAGTAAGCAATAAGGTATATGTACTGATGAATTAACACACATTTTTGAAAGCTTATGAGGGTACAGTTTTAAACTATGATTAATCTGAGGGGTGACCTCTCAGTTTTATCAACAGACCAAAAGATATGAAAAAAACTATAGATGATCTGCATGGTGCCCGGAGTACATTCATACCTTGCTATTGTTTCGATGCATAATCGTAAACCCCACCCGCTGCATTGCAGTGTCCCCACGTAGTAATTATGTATTACTATTGACCTGGGATATACTGCACAGGTATCAATGAAGGCACAGAACCCTGAAGTGAACATAAGTCTTTTCTGAGATAAGATGAGAAGGGTTCTCGTGCCTTGTCTCCTCAGTGTACTGTACCCTAATCTCAGCTATGGCTCAAAAAATATAATTCTTTTATGGCAAAAACCATACTCCGGTAAATATGCCAGCTGATGATCCCAAACTCAATTAAGGGTAGCTGTTGTAGCAAACTGTACTGCACATATCATTTTCAGGAAAGTCTAACAGTTCAATATATGTGATGTGATTAGCTATACATTTTTTACTAAGATGAGGGTTAGAAGTGTTAGTAAATATAATTTAGGTGTTGAACTTCAGGCCCACAGAATTTTCCAGTTACAGGCATTGTCATATTTGTCCTGGGAATATATTGATAAGAAGACTGTTTTCAGCAGTAACCTGTGTGGGGCTAGTGTGCCCATTATTGGGCTATGTACATTTGCCAAGTCCATTTTCTTTGGAGAGGAGAAACAGATGATATTCTTGATTGAGAATGGAATCCTTAGGACCCCAGTCATATGCTGGTCTGAAAACCTTTCCCAGTGAGTTGATAATGCTTGGAGAGTCATTGGAGATATGTGTCTGGTATAGTTGTATTAAGAACATCAGTGGCACCATCAAAATTGCCATTGTTGCAATCCCAATACCAATCCCTGCAAATACAAGTATGTACATACATGACATATTAGTTTTGCTTATACAGTGTACTGTATTGTACAGTTGATAGACAAAAATCAAGCTATTTATCAGCTACTGGTACTTTCTGCATCATTGGATTAGTTGTGCTATATGTATGATCAACTGTCAACACTTCATAAAGCCTAGTACCAACCCATGCCATGACTACTAAACTGGCACCCAGCTATAGAGAGGAGGATGTGAGACTAAATCCCAAATAATCTGCTATTGTGTTACTGACGTGGATGTTTTATGACATATGGTGGCATTATGATAGTGCCTAGAACTCAGATTAAGTACATGTATATTCAATATTCCCTACCCTTCTTCCAAGTTGATTTTATCTGGCCAAGAGTTTAAGAATCCAGCTCACTAGCTTCTCAGCCACTCCCCTCTTATTGCACAGTACACTTCGATATAGCTAAGAGACTCACCTGTGGCCACATCGTCAAACACATAGCTGCCGTATTTTAGTGGTGAAGCTGTTGCCTGACTGTAGATGAAGACAATAATGAGGAAGAGTGGATTGAAGACACCCCAGCACACCTTCCAGTACATCCCTGTCTTGCGGTGCAGCATGAATTCTATGTCTTTCAGTAAACGTGGGAGCCCATACACCCACACAACTCCCACCAGCTCGAAAATCATTAATGCAAAGATGGGCACCCCCTGGGGAAGACAGAAAGAGCCTGAAAATTTGTTGGGGCTTTTTATTCTCACTTATGATTTGGAGTCTGGAGAAACAGAACTCACTCATGTCTTTAATTTTGGTGTTATATTGCAGCCTTTCCATTAATATTGGTTGTTGTTCCTCAAGTGGCCTTATCAAACAGCTTTGAGTCATAGAGGAAGGTCATGGCTTGGAATGGGTTTTCCCTTATGGGTCTCATGGAATGCATGTTGTGTTATTGGCAAGTGGTTATGTGTAGTACAATCATCCATAATGTGTTTACTGGTAATGGTTAATTGGACATTGCAGTGATACTTAAGGATTTTATCTGGTAAACAAATTTGACAATTTGGTAGTGTAACACATTGTAAAACAAACATCACTGCATTATGCTTTCAGAAGTGGCAGAGTGTGCAAATTAATTCATATTGGAAAATGAGATGAATTTCTTGGGTCTCTCCAACACCAGAAATGCAGAATAATAGAATATAAAACATAGTAGTACTGTAGCATATATTACTCACCCCAGCATAATGATTGAGGAGAGTCAGAATGTACTGACCCTGTGGGATGGTGTATAAGACCCCCACCAGCATACCACTGATACACACACCCAATGTGACCTGCCACTTGATCAGACGCGGGAACTGGTCACAGATGGCAGTGATGATGACTCCAGTATATGGTATGGCACTTCCTAACCCCAGTGTGAACATCATCAAGAAGAAAAGCACTGAGAAAACCTGACCAGAGATGGATAACAACAAAATTAGTGTATTTTATGGATGAGTATAATAAGTTCATTTGTTTACAAGTACTGTAGTTATTTTGGAATGTCCACATATGGTACAGATACAGACAAACACTTAAATACACAAGGGGTGACTCAAGTAAACCCAGGACAGTTTCTGTTGAGTAGTAAGCTGGATTGGATTCTTTTGACTAAGTTTAACAGTACTGTACTGTAGCTTCTATAGGGTTGCAAGCAGATTCTCTATTATCAAAACAAAAGCATGATAAGTGTATATTACATGCATATATCATCACCATTATCACTGGGGGCATAATCTGGCAGCACTTCATGGCTCCTAGCTTTTTTGGCCATTTCTTGGTATCACTCGGAGCAAACGTCCCTTTCCAACCCCAGTACCTCCCAGCCTAAGTCATCAGTGTGCTTCAGCTATGAGTTGTGTGATTTACCTCTTGACCTATGCCACCTACGGTCAATCCTTGAGGATATAACCTTGTTTGCATGATCAGCCTCAAGGAAATGAGCCACATGTTGATATAGCTGAAATTGTCATTTTAGGATCAGTCTGGTAATTGGTTTTGAATCAGTCTCGTGGAGTAATGTGTGGTTGTACTCTCAGTCTCATCTGGTATATACCACAATTCCTTGAAGACACTTACTACCAAATGAGTCAAGATAATCCCTCATGATGCCATGCAGCTTCGAGGTCTCATACTCATGCAGTAAGATCAGCAGCTTTAATGCCCTCCTCCTACACTGATATCGACAACGATAAATACACCTGTTGAGTGAGTCTGTAACTATGCAAGCCAGACCAAGGCTTCGAGTGACCTCCCCATTCATCCCTGGCATTGTACAGTATAATCTGATATGTGATAGACAAGTTTCGTGAGTGGGACTGGGATTGTAATGGTGGTATTCTATAACCTTGAATGGGAGGTATTGAACCAATATACAGAACCATGGGATATATATATCACTTCATCAGTATCGTCAGTCCTTCTAGTTTGGCCGTAGGATACAGCTTATTTCGTACTGTAGGCTTGTATGTAGTATGGAGCAAACAAACCAGTCTAAGAAAGCTATCTTGTCAACTGTATTTCCAGTTATTGGAGTTTGACAATTAAGAATATGGGTTACTGACTACTGTAGACCTACCTAACATGGCCAGCTAGTCATCCCAAAGTTTGTTTTGGATCATTAGGTTAGATAAGTAATGTGTTGCTTTACACCTTTTTTTGGATTCTAGTCCTTTGGCTTTGACAGTACAGTACAGTACAAAATTGGTTCTGTTGTTGGCAAATGGTAGGTTTCAGATTCCTGCAGACTGAGATGCAACTTCAGCATATGTCTGAGGACATCACAGATTCCTCATGACTTCCCAAGATTTCTTGATATTGCTGGTTTTTATTTAAAACACAGTTCATTGAACATACCTGTGGGGCGACCCGGAACCTAGCAAGGGCATCCGGGAAGCTGACGAAGGCAAGGGCTGTGCCCCCTCCCTTGACCACGTTCTGCACCTCCACTCCTAGCTCCTCTGCTAGGTTACCCAGGATGGCAAAGGTGGTGAAGCCAGCCAGCAGGGAAGTCAAGGTGTCAGCCAGAGAAATGATGGTAGCATCAATGTACACATTGTTGCGGAAGCCATTGTACGAGGACAGCATTACCACAACCCCAAACCCAATGGATAAACTAAAGAAGGCCTGGTCCACTGCAGCATACCACACCTGCAGTTAGAAGTATATTTACCTGAGTCCACTTCACTTCTGAGCTCTATTTTTCTCTTAATTACCCAAGTTTAACCCATGTACAGTAGCTCCCAAAACTTAAGATAAAGTGCTATACATTCTGACACAATGGACGATGTATCTGACACTTACCGAGACGACAAGTGGGCAAGGACAAGGTTTCATTCTGTTCATTCCGCCATCCATCTAACCCACTTTAATGATAGTTTTGGGAGCTACTGTACAGTAGGGGTTTCCTATAATTATGAATAATTTGGGTAGTCTTAGGATATTATCTACACTGAAGAGTGAGTTTTAGTTTATGGATAAAATTAAATTATTTTGACATTTGATATCATTTGTGTAACCCACAACGGATTCTATCATTTAATTACAGAATAATGCAATATTTCTTCACCCATCATGTAAGGCTTATGTTACACAACCAATGCAAAAGAGAGCCTGTATTCCACTGCCAATAAACACCTGCAATTTTACAGCAATCACTTGATGTAAATTTACAGCCAGCACTGTACTTTTATTTTCAGTTTAAATGGTATTGTATAAAAACAATAATGGGTGTAATTTAAATTATATATACAGTAATACTGTATATATTAAAGCAATATGTGAGAAATTGTCCATTAATATTATGAGAATCGGAGACAGCTTTTTTAACAACAAGTCTGTGAGGCAGAACAGCTTGAACAGCAAAATATTCACATTGGTCAACAAAATTCAGCCTGTCAAGTTTAACTGAAATCCTTCCAGTGAATTTTGAATGAACTTCACTGACAGACCTAGGGTTTGAACTTACACTTATTAAGTACAGTATGGTAGAAAAAGTTATGCAGTGATGTTTGGGCATGAAGTAGCAGAAAATTTGAAAGCTGTTACCAGTGATGTCTCTACAAGTATCTGAGTGTCTTGATACTCCCCAGAGTGAAAAATATGAAGTTATTGAAAAGATAATTCACCTGATGCACCTTGAGTTATTGACAGGAGTGGACATTTTATATCAGCTCTTTTAAGTGATACCCTTGAATTGAGAGACAACCAGAAATTAGAAAAAAAAAAAATAGACAACATTCCACAACACTTAAAAAATAATATAAAAGAAAGGTAAAATGGACTGAGATTGCTGTACCCTTTGGTGAGTAGGAAGGTAGCACACTGCACTTACCCCTGGATCAAGCAGTTTTTCCCAGCGTGGTGTGATGAAGAAGAGCACTCCTTTCAGTGCTCCAGGCAGGGTGGCACCACGGATGAGTATGGTGAAGAGAACAATGTAAGGAAAAAATGCGGTGAAGTAAGCTGCCTTGCCAGAACTCTTCACGCCCCATGCTTGCACCACAAAGATCAATATCCAGGAGGTCAGCAGGCACGCTGCCATATGCCAGTCAGGATAACCTAACCCATTCTTGAATCCCTCAGGATCTATTTTAAGCACTTGGTTCCTGCAGATGTGTAGATAATAGAAATGAGAATGTATATTTCAAGTGGATGCCACATTGCATACATTCCTTTGCCTATGTTATATATAAAGCTTTGCTGGTTTACATTTCATGCATAAATTTTCCTTCAAATTTACAAATTGCAGTTATGTGTAATGGGCTTGCATGAAAGAAGACAAAACTCTTGACTTTGTACAGTATTTCAATATACAGTACTGTACCTGTACCACAAAGCATCTTACATGAAATATTCTTCAGAAGAAGTTATGGCCTGAGCTGTGTCATTTAGTATTAAGGTAGAGTTACTGTTTATATCAACACAGTAAGGACTAGCCCAAGGCCCACATGATGACCAGGGTAGTATACTACTGAAGGAGGCGAACAAGTAGTAGACGCACATAGCCATTAAAGACACATAATAGGTTGCCACGATCCAGGTACAGAACGCCTGACCACAACCAACACCTGTGTGAGCATTAAACAGATTACTGTAATGAAAGTTATTCTACCTTGTTAACATATATGATCATCATTGTCATCCCAGACAGGACTCATGAGAAAGGTTCTTTCTTCTTTACAAATTTGGTGTTTTAGTGCATCATTCTCATGGATGCTTGAGACTTTAGATTGTAATTTAGATACTAGGAACATAATGGAGTAGGATAAAACAAATTTTATCCCACATATTAGCATATCTACCTTTGAAGGCTGGTGATAGTTGCCATACTTTTACGGGACCGAAGGATGAAAACTGACCAATGCAGAATTCGAGGTAATACAAGGGTTTGCCGATGAAGATGAGAACAAGGATGTACGGAATAAGGAAGGCACCTCCACCATTCTCCAGGGCCACGAAGGGAAACCTCCACACGTTGCCCACTCCAACTGCCATGGATACGCAAGTAAGTAGGAACTCACGTTTGTTGGCCCACTGTTCCCTCTCCGGTCGCTCAGGTCTCTGTGTGCAGTAAAACGAAAACTATACTGTATAACTCACTCTAATACCTGTTAAGAAAATGGAAAACCTCTTGCATAGAAAGATTGTTTATTGCCAAAAAATTTCTGAAATATTGGGGAGGGTCACATGTAGAACAATCACACTTAAATTACACATATAAACCATATACTGTATTGAATGTTTCGAGAGGTAAGAGAAAAAAAGGGACACACTGATGTATTTTACTAGATGTTGAACTTATTATGGTAAATAATAATGATATACGGTACTCACACTTTGGTCATGATTGGGTGACTGTGGATGATCTATGTCCTGCCTCTCCTGCGTTGTATGTGGTTGGACCGTCTTTCCTAAAGTTTCTTCTAACTCTAGTCCATCGAATGCGGCATTGACTGTACCCTGAAATATGTTACAGTTATGGCCTTAGTTAGAAGGAGATTATACATGTATAGTATATTACATAGTATATGTAACTACATATGTAGCCCATGCATCAGACAAACAGAATTGATAAAGATGGGAGAAGCCTTTGTCATGTAGTGGATGAATCCTTGAGGAACAGAGATGTTTCTGTTGCTTTTTGTATATTATCTGTTGGTAAATTGGACTTGAATTTTAAGTTTGTACTTCTTAACAAACCAATGTGATTGCCTGTACATGCTATACAAGTCTTGCATTCTGTATACGAGTGAAGACATGAAAGACGAAATGAACATTCTAAATTTTTTACCTCACTACAGTACTGGATTACTGTACAGTGTGCCCTGCCCTATGTGGTTTACTTCGGACTCCAAGTTTCATCTTTCCTTCATCTCCATGTATCCTCTCTTATTCTCCTAATGTATGGGGTTAAAGCTCTTAGAGGAAAAGAAACTGTGGTATCAAGTAAAGGTGCCTTCACACGAGACTATATAGTTTGCTGCCAGCGAGCCATCGTGGCAAGATTGCCAGCCGGGGCACCAAATTAAACAAATATCTTAAAATAGTTAAAGTATTACCATTTTATAGAATTAAACCTTTCACCACCTACTCAGTATTGTAAGATATAACAAAGAAAACCATCAGTATTGTAATATATTACAAGGAAAACCAATTTCGTTAAACGGCTTCAGTAAGACATTTTCAGATTAATAACTTTGTGTTAATAATTACCAGATAATAGTGTTTTGTAGTGGAGGGTCTTAACTACCCAACGAGTACTTTGTCTCTTTTCTACCCTCCATGTCCTCCCTCATTAAATTAGCTTTCTCTCCCCATCCCCTTCAGCCTTCGCTGTACTTCAATCTTCCATTTAATTAACTCTCTGTCTCACCACCTTCATCATCATGCCCATAACGATCAAACCAATATTATGACAACGACCTGAAAAGAAATTATGTGATAATTTGTAAATAAGTCCAGTGAATGTAATATGGTAGGACATTATGTTAGCGTGATAAAGTCATCCGAAATTAATATCTAGGCCAGACATTCATAGCCATGTGCTACTGAACCATTCACCAGTGTCAAAATGAGCAGTATCCAAGATATCGAGATAATTTCATGCACCTACATTGTATCGAGTCACTATCCCCAACCCAAGTTACCCCAAGGTTTAAACCTTGAGTTACCCAACCCCTCTTTCCACCTCACTCGGTAGCGAGTGAGGTGGGCATCATGATCACAAATGGTTCGTGATTCAGATTTCTGGGTGGTTCAACATTGGCAATGCTACTTGGTAAACGCTGAAGTGGAGCCAATTGTTCTTGTTAACAATCCACCATAAACTTACATGTGAATATTACTTTCATGCATGGCTGCAGGCCTTTCAGTATATATATATAGTTAGCGAAGAGACCACTAATTCTACCCTATTTTTATTTAAAATAAATACTCTACAGTCTCCTCCACTGCCGCGTTCATAACTCCATCGTTGTCAATGTGTGTACACATACCTCACATGTTGTGACCCTCCAGTGTCATCGACTCTAGTATCTGAAACACATACCAGTATGAGTCAGTGGGAGGTTGACTGAGGGGTGGTAGAGGCTTGGGTCAGTTGGGTGTGGTGTGGTATTCTACGGAGGCAAGGAAGGGCGATGACTGTAAGCAATAATACAGTCGTCTTGGCCAGGTAATGTTTTTATGAATGCTCAATATAAGTCAAAGACAGAAGTAACACATGGTGGAGTTTTTGTTTCTTGTTCTACATCATAACGATAATAGTAGTTATTGCACGTAAGAATACTATCTCGAGTGAGGAATTTAAGCACGTCATTGTGTTGCTATAACATTCACACCACCATTAGTCCTCACAGGTAAAGATAGGTTTGTTCCTTTAAGTTAGTCATTGTAATATGGTAATTATTTTGTGACGATGGCAATATTTTTGAAATAATAACAATGTCCAACATGATGAACATTATGAACAGTGGTAATGATGTACTGACAGTTGTAATTATAAGTTGTTTCTTGACAGTTCCAACCAAACATATATTTTTTCATTAAAACCTTTCACAGGTTTTAGTGTTCACATTACTTTGTGATCATAGATGGATTGTGTGAGAATGGAAACATAAATCATATATTTGAGGTGTTGGATGATTCATTTATGCTTCAGTTGATTCAAGGTATTGGTTGAGTCCAGGGTAAACATAAGTTAATATTATATTTCACGCTGATATGGATTGCCTTACACCTTATAGGCCTATGTGACTTACAATTAATACCCTATTTACACAAGACCACTTATTTAATTAAAATTAATTGAGTTTAGGTCATGGCGATAATATGATGTTAGTAATAACATATATTTGTAGTGAACCTGCAGCTGGCTTAGTGAGCACCACAACTGTGCATGCACTTTGTAATGTCAAAACTGAAGTGTGTGAAAGTTTATTATATAAAGATAAAATATTACCTCGGTCGGAGCAGTGAAAATTCATCGTAAAATATCGACATTCATGACACTACTCCAATATTCACAATGCTCGTAAAATGATGGAATTTGTCATAATTGATAGAAAATAAAGTAATCAATGATCACAATGATTTAACTGGGAGGGCCCAACCTATGGAAATTTATGAGGCCTGATTTTGATGTGTTATTTTCTTGGAACATTGTGACGTTCTCAATTTCCACATTCAATAGAATTTATCTATTATGTGCAGTAACTATCATTAACGTTATGATGCAGACCATGAAATACAATATTAAATAAAACCACAATGCTTTGCTGATTGCTGGCTCTTACTAAGCATTCATATAGACTTCTGGCTGAGACTAGCTACTGCCTTACCAACCAGTATTTCATTTGCCGTTTGAGTGCATAGTATACTGATAATAAACAATAACAACGGACTTTCCTAACCACCACAATGTTGTGGGCTAACAATGTCATGTTTGTTATGTAACAGCTTTATATAGTTGACGAATAATTTAGTACAGCGTTATTGCTTACTTGCCTCAGTAAAACACCTCGCCATTACCAAGCCTACATCCCCGATTTGCTCTGGCATATGTTTTGGATATGAGGGTCGAAACTGACGGTTCGCACGTTGTGGAGTACAAACAGTGGAGTACAAACATTGACAACGCTGGAGTGATGAACGTGGCAGTGGAGGAGACTGTACACTCGCGGTCAGAAATTGTGTCCTGATCCCTTGACACGATAAATCGCAACTAGCCGAGCTTTGCTGATTCAAACAACTGTGTGTCGTAGGGAGCCGTACCATTGTTCGAACCTTAATTCAAAGCTAGGCTGTTTGTGATTTATATTGCCAGGGATCGGGACGCAATTTCTTACCGCGAGTGTACACCTGAGCTCGTGAATTCGCGACCACGTACTTAGTTGTTTATGCCATTTGAGCTGGTAACATTTATTTGGGGAGGAATCAGAGTAGGTTGAACATAATAAAAGGACATGATACAATCTTTCACCAACAATGACACCTTCACCACCACACAGTGTTACCAGCTCAGATGACATAAAGATTTGGGGACGTGGTCGCGAATATACGAGCTCGAGTGTACATGCTGTGAGAATGCCAAGATTGTCCTGGGATGTCCACATACCTTTTTTGAAGAAGATTGCATAGATACCGTACCTTGTTATCCATGGGGCCTCCTACACCTGGTGTGGGTGGCATCTTGCTCGTAGGCTAACGCTTGGTGTGGATAGTATTGAGAGTATGGATATTGTGGTATGTGGATGTTACAAGAGTATGGATGTCATATTCGGTGTGGATATTGGGTGAATCTTTATCGGAAATATTTAACAGGTATCTAATTTAAATGGTGTAGGTGTTAACTGATTATATATCATTAAGGATGCGTTTCAATGAGTGTTATAATGTCTTGGTGTGGGCATGCCAGGGTGTTAGTGTTAAAAGGTACGAGTGTAACATAAGAGCGTGTTGATATTAAAGTGTGAGAACTGAATGTTACAAGATATAGGTGCCTCGTAGGTTGAAGACGCCATGGGGGACTGGATGTTGAATGTTGTGGTATCCAGTTAGGTCTTGAATGTGTGGAATCGTAGACAGCTGTGTGGAGAAGTGAGAGAGAAAGAGCTCGTGCTACGTGTTCCTTTCACTCCCTCCAAAACACTCAGCAGCCAACAGCACAGGTGCTGCACCCTCCCTCTCTTCTCCTCCCCCCCCCCCCCTCACCCTCCCTTCCTCTTATTCTCTTACCCCCCATCCTCTCTCTCTCTCTCTCTCTTTCTCTCTCTCTCTCTCTCTCTCTCTCTCTCTCTCTCTCTCTCTCTCTCTCTCTCTCTCTCTCTCTCTCTCTCAATTTCTCTCTTTCAATCTCTTTCAATCTCTCTCTCTCTCTTCTCTATCTGAAAGGAATTGACAAGGTAACTACAACTTTTATTTGTTTGTATAATGAGAGAGATTTAACAGGGTAGCAGCACACTTTAGTATTGGGAGTGCCTTGATTTCTCCAAAGTACTGTATACCTGTTGCTTGGAATAGTGTGGAGGAATCAGTTGTTGCAGATTTACCAACACTGTAAAATTTAATGTCCCCTTAAATACTGCTCGTTAAGAATACATACTCATCTTTCTGTATAGGATGAACACACACACACACACACACACACACACACACGGTGAAGATGGAAGACTAACTTATTCTGTAGATATACTGTAACTTCTTTGGTGGTTACAACATGATGAATACTCCTACCATAATATTACGTGACCCTGAATAATTATACTGTCAAGTGTAGGGTGTTTCGAACAGAAGCACTTTGGTTCGCTCCACAATGCCGTTCCCTGATAATTATATTCCCCAGCCACTTCCTTTCATTTCTTTCATGTCAGTCCCTCCTTTCAATCTGTTTCCTTCGTGCTTGCTGTCCCTCCTTTCAATCTGTTCCCTTCGTGCTTGTTGCTCCTCCTTTCAATCTGTTCCCTTCGTGCTTGCTGTCCCTCCTTTCAATCTGTCCCCTTCGTGCTTACTGTCCCTCCTTTCACTCTGTTGTCTTCGTGCTTGCTGTCCCTCCTTTCACTCTGTTGTCTTCGTGCTTGCTGTCCCTCCTTTCACTCTTGTTTTCGTGCTTGCTGTCCCTCCTCTCTATCACATTCTTCCTCATCCTACAGAGTCTTACAGGCCTCGGGCGTCATATATTACTCCTCTAATTAATCACATATTATACCCTGAGAAATTCGAGGAACATGCGAGTGACTATCCTCGTGTTGAAAATGGCCTCGGGTGATATTATGGGTATAAGAGTATGAGGATGGTGAAGAATACCTATATGACCTATAAACGAGCACCTGTTGACAGAGCGTTAAGGGGAGATTCTCTTGTTGGTGAATTGGAAGGCTACTGATTCCTCCTAACTATACCAGAGAACAGACAACCTCAATGGTACTACTAATAGAGGCTCTGTTTCATGACATAGTTGGGAGGAACCAGAGACCTTCCAATATACCAACAACAGTATCCCACCTTAAGGGCCTAATAATTACTAAGGCCTAAGGAGTGGCCCCCCTCCCCTCTTTTCCTACACCTGTTTTCTGTCCTAGCCTTTCCTTCCTTTACTTTCCTCATACACGTAATTTCTCTCTCCTCTCTCTTTTACCTCTCCATTCCCCACCTGAATCTCCTCCGCTCACGTCCCCCCACCATACATTTGAAATGGGTGGTTACCGTCACACAAGACATACAGATGAACACACACCCAGGGCCCTGCAAACACAAGACCTGACTTATTTCTCGCTACCTTCCCGCTTTCCCTTCATTGCATATATCTTTCTTATTTTTATTATGTTCCACACATTTCCCTCCCCTTCTCGTATTGTCGCACTGACAAGGAAAATGGACAAAAAAACATGCTGTGAGCGAGAGAATATGAGATGGGGAATAATGGATAAAAGTGTATGAACAAAAAAAATAGATATGCAAACGACGATAAGCGATATATAGGGTAATGAAAGATTAGTCAAGTCCAGGTGCAGTGGTCACGATATGATTTGTGTGTCACCATGGAGGTAGTATAGCTCCAAGTGCGTCACACGTATACACACACATGAAAACCTAAGTGTGTGTGGCAAACATGATGCATACTGGAGTGCACATTCACACTCCAATGTTGAACCTGTAGCTGTCCACATTCTCCTATTAATCCCTTCTATAATCAATGTGACCAGAGAGAGGGGGAGGGATTTCTTTCTTCATTCCCGACTCCCCTTCCTATTCCCCACACACACGAAAACACGTGTGTCTTTCTTTGTCATACTCTTTCATCCCCTTTCCCCCCATCTCATATTTTCTCGCTCACAGTATGTCTTGTGTCCCTTTTCCTTTCGTGTTTATAATATTAACTGATAAGTGAAAATGTGATTATGTGAGGATAAATAAACTTATGCTACCGACTGTACATCTCTCCCGTAACAAGTGTGAAAGATGAACACACACACACACACACACACACACAGATACAGAGCAAGAAGTCGATAAGTGAGCAATCATAATCGTATATGTGATGGGAACTGAAGGGGGTTAGTTAGTTAAGGGGGTGCGGGAGTAGGGGGACAGACAGACTTAGGGGGGTGGGGACTGGGGGGCTGAGAGAATAGGGGGACTGTCTTGGGGGTGTAGGAAGCCTGTCACCTATTCCCTACCCCCCCTCCCCCCCTCAAGCCTGTACATAGCCTACATGAATCTAAAATTGCATTCACTGCAGTATAATGTTGTTGTCTTGTTTCACTCTATAGAATTTAGGAATTAAGGAAATATCTTAAAGAGCAGGAACTACAGTATACAACATCACTTTTGCCCCCAGCCACCTTTTTAAAAGAGTTACGTACCGATATAAATTATGGCAACACAATACATCGTAAATAAATCAGGTAAAGGTGTTGGAGTTTGGTGTGGAATACCAATACTCTCATTAGTATTTGTTGGTCATGGTGATGTAGGACTCGGTGTGTCAAGTGAATCTATATGACCAATCCATAAAAAGAGTTTCGGATCAGCGAGGTGTGATGATAAATATACAGTGGCTGGGGTAGTAGATTGTGTGTCACCTCGAGAATCATTACAGGGACATTATCACTTGGATTTATATTCTCCCATTATTTTCATGCTTTACTAGAATGAGGTCTTATATTTTGTATTCTGTTCACTATTTATTTGGTTCAATGATATTAGTGAGGTTTCTTTATGATGCCGTAAAATTGGTTTATTTATTTTGTTAGCTTGAAAATGCTAATCGATTATTTTATCTCCTGCCTGTGTACGGAAAGGACTCCAAATATAATGTCTTTCTCACTAGCCCATTTCTCCAACCCCGACAACCTCCCTAAACTAAAATAAAAGGTTCAGAGAGATTTTAAGTAACTCTCTATATTAAAGGTTCTGTATATTTCAAGTATAAAAGAAATACTGTTTATGTATAAATGTATTTATGTATGGAAATAAAAACACTGGGTATAGACAGCTAGTGGTATGAATCTATAACATTTGGAAACATTACAAAATTATTCAGCATACATGTTATACAAGTAGTAATGTTTAGATTAATAAGAGGTCAATTTCTAGATGTTTGTTTCCAGGCTTCAATGGAGATGGAGAATGAAGTATAAACGTTAAGGAGGGTATAGTATAGCTCTGCAAAAAAATCTTAAAGTAACTCTGAGACAGGAATGTTTGTGAGAGAAACTGTAGCTTAAACTCTTTGAGGAAAACTGAAGGAGGAATTTGAATTAATCTGGATGTTTGTAAGAGAAGCTACAGAACATTTGTGAGGGAAATATCAAAAGGAAAATTTAAGTTTGAAATTGACTCAGGAAAATTTACGGAAGTGGAGTAAGAACGTTTCTAAGCTACAGTATATAATTATCAAACTTCAGGAGCGTTTGTGTGAAAAATTAATACAAGAAAATAACATCAACATCTCATGAAGCAAGGAACTAGTTGATATAAATGGATATAGAGGGAGGAGGTACAGCGAGAATATATTCTTCTCTTAAGTGAACGTGAGGAAAGTTGGTGATAGGCTCATCCTTCCTAAATGAATGTGAAGGATCATTAACTTTTACAGATAAACCTAAGGAAGGGAGTTGATACGTGTCATGACCTCCACGTTGCCTTTACATGTTAAATCCAACTCGTACAACATCACCCGGAGAGTCGTCGACCTCATCAACATCTTCGGGTTTGGTGCCCCCCAGAGGTCCGGGGTCGTCGCTCCCCGCACCCTCATGGCGTTCCTCATGGGGGCGGCCACAATTGCCTTGTTGGACAGGTTGGTAGTACTCCACCTTCACGCCAGGGGACCTCAGCCGACCCTGTCATAGCGGATATAATTACGTTAAAGATTAGTTTAGTACATACCTGTTCTCAATGTCTTTCACCCGGCATCGTATGTACAGCTGCTAGCACTTTTGACTAATACAGGAGAAGTGGACTGACAAGACTGACTGTACCAGTAATAAGTGCCGGCAACTGTACATTAGGAGTGCAAGTGAACGTAAATTAAAATATTGCACTGGATGTTAATGCTAGTATGTGAGTAATTATATGTGATAGAGGTGGTCAGATAAACTAACCTCATAGCGGAGGTTTGCCTTGAGTAGCGGGGTGCGAGAGAGAACTATGCCTTTTTGTCGCTGGAAGATGGCGATCTCCTGACACTGAAACACTCCCGCCATCTGTGTGTAGTCTGTCACGTGCACTGTGAAGGAGTAGCTGCCGGCGACATCTGATGTGAGGGGGAGAGATATGGGCGGGTGATAGAAATGGGCTGAATGAAACGGAAACCTCTCATTTACGTACAATTCAAAGATTAATTGGCTAAGAAAAATTAATGGTTTAAATTGTATTTTTTGTAAAATCCCCATGCACCACACAGGTCCAATACACATATTAGTATTTTACTTTAACGAAAATGTTAATGACCTACGTTCAGTATACTGGCAGTGTATAAATTAGTGTTTTACTCACTGAGTGGCCAATTAACAGTCATCCTGGCCTGATTGCCTGGTCTTGGGGTGAGTGTGGCGGTGGTGAGGTCACCGTTACTGAGACCTACAGTAGCCTCAGCTCCGGTTGTCTCACTCTCCAACAGGTACCATGTTCCCTTCTCGGCGCCTTTAGTAATGTTCCATGTCACGCAATACTCGCCATGGTCGAAACTTTCCACCATGTACCACAGCCCCTCGAACTGCAGCAGGAGGCACAGAAGGTGGAATGTTACAGTATGACACCATATCATTGTTGAAAAATGGAAATTAATCAAGGATGAATGTCGGAGGACGAGGAAAATTTGTGCTAGAGTGAGAGATCCTTAATAAGGAGAACCATGATTATTTTTTTCGGTGAATTGGGGGCCGTTGACTCCACACTGCCAAAAAACAGCACGCATGCTGAGGTTGTCATAATTTGGAGGAATCAGCAACATTTATACATTCGTCTCCAATACACAGTCATGACTTCCATAAGGAGTATAAAGTTGACTTTTTTTTACCTTTTCCATGTCGAAATCCTGAAGGGCTGGGACGACGGGGCAGTCACCCAAGAATAACTCATGGCCCGACCCCCTGCCCACCATCCCAACCACCACCACCACCAACAGCAGCAACACACGCTCCAACATTCTGAAAAAGTTGATGTTGGCCCGGTGTTACAAATCATACAGTGAGTCCGAGGCCTGATGGAGTTTGTCTTGTGTTGGAAATGTGTGGCGTGGCAGAGACATGATGGGATGATGTTGTGTGTGTTGTATACGGGGGTGTTGTGCTGTGGTCGAGTTGTAGTTTGTCTTGTGTTGCAGTATGCTGGTTTGATACCTGGTTATATGGTGTGATTTTTGTTGTGTTGCAGTGTGTTGGAACCCTGACGAAATATTGTGGAGTTTCGATATGCAAAATACTTAATGAATTAGTACTGTATTACACTATATCTTAAGTTGTGTTGTGTTACAGTGAGTTAAATATGTATAGTACATAATAAAGTGTTGTTGATATAATTAAGGGGATACTTTTGGTACATTAGAGTGCTTTGATTCCTCCAACGTGTGTCAGGAAACAGGACCAAAATGAGCAAAACCTAAGGGTAGACTGTCGCTTGGAATAGTTTGGAGGAATCACTTGCTCCAGATTTACCAACAATATACTGTACTATCCTCTCGAGGCTTCATGTCAAAGAGTTCATGTATATAGGCTCTATCAGTAATGTTATGTATGCCCCTTGTGTTGTACTGTATGTTGCTACCAAAGTCATCTCACCTGGCAGCACTGTCACCAAGATCACTCTGACTCTCCTCCCATGAGCCTACTGCATAATATATCCCTCCAGCCATCCACGGAAACCAGACATCGCGTGCAAGAATTACCCGGGTGCAACAACGGCTAAATTCCTACACAGAGATAAGGCAGTGTAGACTCTCCTGCGTAGGCCTTGGTGCTGCCTGGACGAAGAATTGAGGTCATTACACACGACAATCAAAAAAAGAGTCTGAGTTGCACCGGATGGTCTTTGTTTACGGTCAAGGGGGTGAATCAAAGGCGAAGGAACCTGTGTGACTGCCGGACTGTTGTGGACGTGACCGCGAACAGGGACAACATAGACATCATATTATAGGGTTTAATATTTCAGGGCTAAACATTTCTACCATCATCCAACTATGGTAGTAAGGCCCATAGTTTAAAAAAATTGAGGGCCCTTACTGGAGCTCTATGAATTCTCCAAACTATTCCAGGCAATAGATTCCCTATTAGAAATACTGAAGGGTTCTGTGGCCTGGATTATTTGGAGGGTTCATAGAGCTCCAGTAAGGGCTCTCAATTTTTTAAAAACTACGGATCTAAGTCCTCGAAGCAATTACACCTTTTCAATTCATATAACTCGGTATAATGTTGCCCTCGACTGTTTCCTGTATTTGGTTGAAGGTACTGTACTAAGAAGTCGCTGGTCGATGGAAGGAACTTTTGTGTTCATTATTACACTGTGAGGAACGCCGGATGTGGAGTTAGATTTCTGAGAATGTTTGAATCTTCTTGTGAAATCTTCTTTTCTCTTTATCTAGAATATTACTCACATTGTAATAAAATTCAACAAATTGAAGTAGACTAAGAGAATGTAGGTTAAGTGTCTCGAGAAGTCAGAATTGATAGCGCACTTGTGAGTGACCTCATTCTTTCCTTCTTGCAGCTGGTGTGTGTGTGTGTGTGTGTTTTATATATATATATATATATATATATATATATATATATATATATATATATATATATATATATATATATATATATATATATATATATATATATATATATATATATATATATATATATATATATATATATATATATATATATATATATATATGATTACAAGATTGTTCCTATTTTAATACTCCGATGTGGTCAATAAAATATCTATCTATCTATCTATCTGTGTGTGTGTGTGTGTGTTGGCATTTTCCAAAATCGCCTTTTTTATCTAGTTCCAGTAATGGTACTGAGGACAGCGGTGGTAGGTGGTGGGGGTTGTGGTCAGAGTATTGTGATGCTTTTTTTTTTCATGTACTGTAGTTTTTTTTTTCGACACTAGATTTAAGCTTCATGAATGCCCAGGTCAAAAGTTACTCCATTAATGATAATTGCAATGACCTAACTGCAAACGTTGTAAACTGTAACACAATAGAAAGTTTCAAAAACATCTAGTCAAATATTTCTAAAACAAAACTTCCCATTATTTACTCTGGAGTGATCGATGTACTGTAGTTTTATTTCTTTTTCAGGATGTCGTTGGAGATTGACTGTAGAATAGAATAATAATTTCCCTTCGTTCTTTCCTGTTCTAAACTCCCATACTGTTTGGACTCACTTAGTATATTGTACTTAGTAATTTAGACCCTAACAGCCTCATAAGGACTAATTGATCTGCTTCTGTTTGACTTCTATCTATCCTCTTTTCTCTCCTGTCATTTTCTACCCTTTTTCCTTTTCCTTCATTCATCCACCTCCCTTCCTCTTACCTCTCCCTTCACCCTATTCCTCTGTCCGCTCTGATCATTCACTCTCTTCTTTACTTTCCCTTCATATCTCCTTTATCCATTTTCCTTTCCCTTCAGTTTCCTCTCTTCTTTTCTTTGTATCAACTCCTCTGCTTTCATTCTCCTTTCCTCGGTTTTTCACCCACACACTGACTGACCTCTTCTAAGTACCCTCTCACCAAATTTAATTAATTAATTCCCCGCAAATCACAATCATTCTCCTGAACACTTGGCTAGCTAGATGTGAGTTTATACACGTGTGCCTGCAGGGACTGGAACTGTCAAGGTCGAGGGTTCTCTTGTATACAATAATGCCAGGAAGTTGGTCATTATTTGTGGTTCGTCTCTCTGTCATATTCTTCTTCCACCCATCCCTCCCCATTCATCCCTAGCTACATTCCTAAGACGTGTCATTCATCCTTTCATCCCTTAGTAGTCATGTCATCCCTTCATCCTAACACTCTTTGGTCACGTCATCTCTTTTCGTATACTTATACTCCAAGTCCTTAGTCATGTCATCCCTTCATCTTAACACTCTTTAGTCACGTCATCTCTTCGTATATCTATACTCCTTAGTCATGTTATCCCTTCATTCCAAACCCGTGTCATCCCTAAATTCTTAAGTCGTGTCATCCCTTCATCCCTTCATCACAACACCCCTTGGCCACTCCTCCTCACGTACTGTACACCCCATACTATTCCCCATCTCACTGTCCTATACACACCCTAGTAAATATTTGGGTACAATTATGATGAACTCTATACAAACATGCTTACCTGAAGTTTATGATAAAAGATAACACCCTACAGTATGGAAAAGTGAAAGACAAAATAATGTTTTATATAATTACTCCAGCATCTTTACCTTAGTGTATTTCGGATAATCATAAATACCATGATAATACAGTAACATTTATTAATGGTTTATTAATTTACGAAAAGTCGAAACGAAAATACAATAGAGAATAGGTCAATCTATCATTGATTTATATCTCCCTGCATGGGCATCAGGGTCGTACTCACTCACACGGGAAAATAATAATCACCAAAATAAATAACAAGACAGGCGAAAGATGTGACACTCGTACAGTCGCGGACAAACACTCTTACCCACTCTCAGATCAACTTCTTGGCTAGAGGGAATTGTCTGTCCCATGCAAGGTTTTTTTTAGTTGTAACGTGTTCTATATATATATTTTTTTTCCTTCTTAAGTCCTCGTACGATCGGTAAAAAAAAGTATTGGAGTCACCCTTACATTGAAATTAACTATATTTATTCATAGGGGTGTTCCAATGCCTTTTTCGCCAACTGTTCACTAGTAAACCGTAATTTGCACCCCTGATCCAACTGTATAATTATCCTGCCGAGGTTACTGAACCATGTTTAGTCTATCTATCTATAGCTCTGACGCCTCTCTTCCAAGGGGGTGGCCAAGGCAGAAGTGTCTCTAGTTTTCCCTGTTTAAACCCTATACTCTGCCCCTCATGTTTCTCTCCCACACATACTCTGTTCTGCCATCTAACCGGTGGTCTGCCTCTCACACCAGGTCCCACAACTTCACTTCCATATACCTTCTTTACAAACTCCTCACCTTGCATTCTCTCCACATGTCCAAACCACCTCAATGTATTAAGTAAACTTCACTCTCTCAACCCCTCCACACTTTATACTGACCGAGTTTAGTACGGTCCGAAAATGTGAAGCTCATCATGGGGTTAGATACTCAGAACACCTATGGATGTCTTATGTTGTTGTGACTATCCTTCCTATTTATCTCACCCTTAGATGTGGTATACGTAATTGCTACCTCCATCAATACCAAAAATAACTTGTTCAATATTGTCTCAGAGTGTGGGAAGCCTGACCTTATTATTACTGCACCTAATATCTGGCTAACGAGTGTACAATTTATCAGCAGAAAGGGAAGAACAGTTGACCGCGACTGTACTGTACCTGAACATAAACACCGCTCAACAAGCAGGAACTGACTAATGCAAGGTGGAAGAACTCTTAATTAACATATGACTAGAGTTCATATTGGTCTCACTCACTCACTCATGCACTCACTCACTCACGGCTTCCTGATGACATTTACCACCAGACGCTTCAAAAAGTTTTATAGATGATAATAAGACACAGTCACTTCGAATAGTCGCGTGGGGTCTTGTTTCAAAGTGAACTTATAAGATTCGTAGTGTCGAAAATAGGCAAATAGGCAAAATTATATTAATCCATGAATCTTAATAAAACCCCGTCCACGCAGGCGAGCTTTGCTTTGTAGTCTGTGCCCGCTGTGACGTCACTGATGGAGAAAATTTGCTCTCTTTCCATTTCTGACGTCATTCAAGCTAGCGATTTCTCCATTTCTGAAGTGCCAAGGGCAAAGGTGGCCCGTGTGGACGTGGCCTTAGTGTCCATAGTCACGTGGACGAGGCTATAATATTGTACTGCGTCACATTTACGTGCTGTTCTAGGGAAGGTTTCATATCGGTAAAAAGGCACTTTATTTAATTTTGAGGATGTGTGGTAAGCTCTCTGTAAAGACTCAGAAGTATTGGTGATAGTCAGTTTATCGAAGGTTTTAATTCCAGGTGTGTTATTGATATCCAAGTCGCCCGGCCACATGGAGACGATACACTGACGGAAGCTGACCCATGTTGCCTTGCACAGTTGTTGATATTTCTCACCGAGCAATTATTATTCGTAAGTATATATGAGATAATATTTATGTTTATTGTGCGGTCACTGTATACCTGTCCAACACAATGCTATCCAACACAAGAGGCACACCACGTCCTTCTCTAAACATTATTGATATGACTATTACGTTACATGGAATAACAACATTTATACTTTTTAATACTTAAATGAGTATTAATTATTATTATTGTACTCTTAGCCAACATAATTATGATATTAGAACACTTTATGCTGGGCGGATGATGGATACGTATTATCATCAGAAAAAATAAAATATGGAACAAAGGAACGAAGGACAAACTATGAGCGTGTGTACGGATGGTCTATGTACAGTCGGCCTCAGAAGTTCGTACACAGAGCATTGGTTACACTCGTGATACGTAATCCCTGACCAGAGACGAACGGCAGGTACGAAACATAGGTACCCTGCATTCGAACTCAGCCTCTATAATGTGTACTGCATGGGTGGGGAGATGAGCAATACCAGGCGATTCGAAGCTTTCTACTCCTCACACTCTGGTCAGAAATTATGTATCACGAGTGTGCTGTAGGCATTGTTCTGCTGACTGATTCAAGTATTACCCAAATAACATTCATTACCAGAAATATTTAGTGTTAAGAAATGAGTGTACTAAATTTTCTAGTTGTCTCGACGAACCCTCGATATCACAGAAGTGTATACGAATTCCTGAGCCCGACTGTACACCATGGCACTTGTCCACACCAGCTGAGTTGACCCTGGTGGTGTATGTACGTGAGAGGCAATACTAAGGACGGCATCATATGAGAAGGAAACACCACTTGAGACCCAACAAATATCCACAGAAACATCAGCTTCATACACATAAAATTTAGCTTAGTAGTAAAAACATACTTGATTTCTCCATATAATTCAAGAAATAGTGAGACTAATGCAACATGCTAATACCAATGACTCTCTGCAAATAATAATAATATGCAGTTTCACTTAATATACAACATGTTATAATTAGAGTTGTGTAGCCGTTTCCATAATAGTTCATCAATCTATATGCCCACTGTTACGTATCTACTTGTATTAATTTTCTTGAAGCAACGGAGTGTTATTTATTGGTATGTAAATGTATCAGTAAGTTGACTTTTCAGGTTAACAACAGTATCGGTATTTACTCTTGTAATCAGTAACGTCTTATAAATCACTATGTAACTCTAAAATATCAACAACATTATTATAACATTGCCATCCACTCAGACTATAAACAGTGTCAGGGTCCATATGTTTTGTACACTAATATTATTATGATAGTTGCAAGAAAACTGGTTTGAGATGCATTCATTGCCTTTGTCTCTATATATACATTGGTCAGTTTTTAATTTCTACTATTTCCCTTATTAGTAGTAAACATGAACTTATCCAAGTTTTGGAAATGCACTTGTGTGTCTGGAAAGAGGCTGTGTGTGGTATTATTAACCTACTTCTTCAAGGGAAAGTTCTCTTCGTCGCTCACTTCCTTTCATTTTGCAATGTGAATTTAGAGACGAAACACCTTTTCGTCGAAGAGTAAGTTTAATTATACCAACCACAAGTGTCTTTCATGTGATTACGACTGTACCTGACAAGACTTGATAAATACAAAATTTCATAGCTCCACTACTAACTAGCATACATTAACTATCTGTTTCAGGTATGGAAATTTGTAGTGCTTATCCTTAACTTAGGCTAAGATGCATTCCAAAGACAATGATTCATAAATTCACTAACACTTTAATAATTTTGTGTATATATTATCATTATGACGGTGTTTTTCTAACCTCTGCTCAATTAATGTCCACTAGAATGCAATGGTAGATATAAAAATGTCTGATCACAGTTTAGTTATAGCATAGAGTACGAGTATTATGAGTTTTATACAGTTTGAGTGTGTTAATTATTTAGCTTGTGAGCAATGCATTTGTTTCTAGTTTATCAAGGTTGTTTGGAGCACACGTGTGTAATGTTTGTTAGACTTGGGTTGAGATTAGAATGATTTCAGCTGCTTGTCTTCCTGTATTCATATCCTGTCCAAGTTACTGGATATCACTGATGTGTTTTCCATCACATTATCGATCATTTAGTTTTCTATATATAAGTCAACGTTGAACATCTGAATACTACTTCAGATGATGTCGAGTCTCCTATAATTTTGACCTCGAAGATCAAAAAGCATTCTGCAGATTTTAATATTGAGTGTCTAACATTTTACATTTCCTCCGATCCAAGATGGAAGAGGTAACAATCCATTCTTGTATAGTATTTCCCATGTATCTCTCAACTCATTTGGTATGTATATACAGGTGTTCATAACGACGTGCAGCAGATACATTTTCACTCACTATTAGTTATATCCTTATGTTATTTAATATCTATAGGATTTATTAATCAAAATCGAGTTTCTTGAAGTTGCGTTGGATGGAACTGAGGGCCTTTTCCACCGCCTTACGTTTGACCTTCTTGGTGATGTTCATTTGGTCCAACATCAACACTCGGGGCCGCACTGCCTCCAACTCCTTCTTGTACATCTCTGTGTGTAGCCACGAGCAAACAGTTTAGCATAAAGATAACATTTACTTGACGACAGTATAATGGAAAAATTTTACTTGAGGATAGTATAGTGGAAATAATTTAACATAAAAATAACATTTACTTGAGGACTGTATAGTGGTAATATATAGCACATGTTTAGAATTTAGCAAAAAGATAATATTACATGACAGTATAGTGGAAAAAAATATAGCATAAGATAACATTTACTTGAGGACAATATAGTGGAAAATTTAGCATAAAAATAACAATTACTTGAGGACAATATAGTGGTAACTTATAACAGATTTTTAGAATTATGCTGGCGTTAGTTTAATTTATGACAGATAATTAATTTATTCACAGATAAAAATCAAAGCTTTATTTTTACTATTTTCGCTAACACATATATACCACATTCGATTTCATGACAACAAAGAAACCGAATCTTTAACAATATCAGGAGTTGTTGTTGTTAAAGATTGACTACCATTAAAGTTTGACTAGCTTTATGCCTTGCGATATTTTTTTCTTTTTAAAGTTATGTCAAAATAGATAAAATGTTGCTCTGCCCTCATTTGTCTCTGTCCACTACTCTGTCCACTACTCTGTCCACTACTCTGTCCACTACTCTGTCCACTACTCTGTCCACTCCTCTGTCTACTATCTGTCTACTATCTGTCCAACTCTGTCCACTCCTCTGTCCACTACTCTGTCCAACTCACTGATCATCTCCTCCATGGGCACAGTGCCACCATATTCCCTGGGCAGTAATCTTGCAGGCACAGCTTTCCTCAGTTTGGCATCCTCACTGTGCATCTATATAAATAATAATATATAAATAATAGTATAAATAGGATAAATAATAGTATAAATAATAGTATAAATAGGATAAATAATAGTATAAATAGGATAAATAATAGTATAATAATATATATAGTTAGGGAGACTTTAGGTGTAGAGGTGGTTGGTGAGAATGTTACATAGGCTATACGTACAGTCACGAGCACTAATAAGTATTCAGGTGTGCTTCGAATACCTATAGAGACAGTACTGTAAATAAATGCACAATAGGATCTCCATTGGAATTAGTTCGTTGGTGAATTGGACTCTTCAAAGCTTCAACCATAGCTGTATACTTATTAGTGCTCGTGACTGTACTTACAATATAGAATGCAACAAACAAACAAACAAACACTGACATATTGACACATAACTAGGGGTATCAACTGCACATATTAAAGTTATGTACTGTACGTATAAATGTTTCTCCTTATCGTTACAAAGTTTAATATATTATTTTCCATATCATATCTTTTCATTGACAAGTAATATTGATATAGTATGGTAAAGTCATGGTCTAATGTACTGCAACACCTTCCAATGAGATGGCTTCGAAAAATGATCCGAAACTATAGCTGTTGGTGTGTGCAATATTGGTTCATAAAATTAACTAAAATAGCTCGCTTTTATTCACCAGGTTGCAGTACATTAGACCATGACTTTACCGATAATTCAAACAGTTTCGGTGACAACTGTTGCGTTTTTCAATAGAGAGACAAACCAAACATAATTATGAAGAAAAATCCTATTTATGCACTTCTTCTGAGTGTGTATTTTTGTATGTAGCTGAACACATAATTTTTCATATCATATAAAATTATAGCATTTTATGTGTTCATACACCTGGTGGTTATGATATATAGTATTGCATAATAGTATAATTATTAAAAAAACATGTTATTTTGGATGTGTGTGCGCGCGAACCTGGGTAAACTCTCACCTGAAATCTGCTCTTGATTTTGTCTGAAAGGAGAGTCTTGGCGAACTCAAAGACAGCCATGAGGGCGGTGGGCAGGTTAACGATGTGGATCTCCTTGTGTCGCATCGGGATGGTTTTCTGGCGGGGTTGGAGGAAGGCAAGAATGGAAATTATTTGTTGTTCTTTTCCTATTTGTAATATAAAAGCAATCTTTGTGATAGTTAATTTCAGAGCCTTATATCAAGCATCAAATGGAAAAGAAGTAGGTGTTTTGTAGTGTAAATAAGTTGTGTTATATACATATGTTAATATTTCAAAAACCATTGTGTCAACGGGCTTGTTGTAGCATTTCTAATAATTATAATGGTCCAAACATGGATGGCTCTTGTATGAAATAAAGACAAACTTATACTTTATAACTACTGCTAGTGGTTAACTCCCAAGTTTTATATAATCAGTTCCTGGTTCAACCCCAGCACGTGTTATATCTGGAACTATCGGTACAGCCATGGCTGATAGTGCTTGACCACAAGGACTCAAGGAGTGTTGGAGAGCAACTGAACAGAGTTCGAACAAGTGAATTTTCCAAACCATTCTCAACGTTGAGAGAGGTTTAGAAGACTCACGTTTTCGAACTCTGTTCAGTTGCTCTCCAACACTCCTTGGACCCTGGTCAAGCACTATCAGCCATGGCTGTACGGTACGGTAAAGTACGTTTAAGGATATGACCTTAATGGCTCCTTTGTCGCAAATGAAGCTAGTGTTTTGTTGTTGTAATAATCCCACCTCGCAGCATTGGAAGGCTTTGGCCACCTCTGAAGGAGACCAGAGCGTGATGAGGGAGAGGCCAAGGTCCTTCTCGTCGAAAATGTAAGTGAAACCACGCACTTGGTTTTCCTCGTCCTCCAGCAGAGACTCGAACCCAATCTGCATGGACCGCATCTGGTCTGACGTGGTGAAGCGGGTTGGATCCATTTTACCTGCAGGATAGAGAAAATTTTCACCAAAACAAACATAGCAAGGACAACAATACGAGTGCTTATCTTACCTGAGAGAAGGAAACGTGAAGCGATTGGCGCATTGACACTTATTACAATTTACATCAACTGTTGTTAGTTACCTGTCTTAATTTGAAAGCTCACAGAAAAGCTCAATTCACAAAGGTTGAATGAAGAGTCTAGAAAGTTTTCATTTTATTGTTATAAAAATATATAATTAGACAAATTCAATGGAGACGAAACTCTTGTATATATATTTTAATTAAGA
This sequence comes from Petrolisthes manimaculis, assembly GCA_034508575.1. Lineage (NCBI taxonomy): Eukaryota > Metazoa > Arthropoda > Malacostraca > Decapoda > Porcellanidae > Petrolisthes > Petrolisthes manimaculis. The sequence continues at coordinate 76,186 of JAWZYT010004031.1, read as the reverse complement.
GGTCGCTGGGCTGAATGGTCTCACCTGCAACACTGAAGAAAACCCTCCTCCCAGACTCGTCCCTCTCTGGCAAGGCGAAGAAGTAGCCTGTGGAGATGAGAGAGTCGAGGGTGGGGTCCCGCACGTCCAGACCAAGGAACCACTTTGGGTTGTCCTGACGCATGCGTAGATATTTCTCCAGCAGCTCCTGGGATTCACGCACGCAGAATTTCTTCATTCGCAGGAACCTCAGCAAGAAGTTACCATCTGAGGACAACACCCAGGTATGAGATAAAGGTGTTTATGTTTTGAGAGATGTGTTTATGTTTTGAGAGATGTGTTTATGTATTTATGTATTTATGTTTTGACAAAAGTGTTTATTTATGTTTAAAAAAAGGTATTATGTTTTGACAAAGGGTATTTATCTATGTTTAAAAAATGGTGTTTGGTTTTATGTAACAAGAGTGTGGGACGTTCGTATATCGACGGAACGTGATGAAATGTTAGTACTCGTTTATTAATAGTACATGATGACTGAACATTTTTACATTGATAGCAAAAAAGAATTACCACCTTAAAGGACCCTGTGGTGTAGTCAGAAAATTGGAGATAAACGAGTCCTTCAAATATTGCCACGAAACACCACCTATATGTAAGGAGCTTGTTTCGTGGCATGCCTACATCACAAGGTCCCTTTATGCCAACTAAATGTATCATTGAAAATCTCAACCTAAATAAGAAGAATAACATACACACACACGCACACACACACACACAAACACACACACACACACACACACACACACACACACACACACACACACACATACACACACACACAAACACACATACACACACACAAACACACATACACACATTAAACTAACAGGAGGAGGTGGAGGGAGAAGGCTGCGTCTGTTTGGGGAAGAGGGGGAAGAAAGTGAAACAGCTGTGTAGCGGTAAATTACATGTGCTCTCCCGGATTAGTCATGTGTGTGTGTGTGTGTGTGTGTGGGCCGGCACGAGAAGAGATTTAATGCTAGTATGGCATTAGTTGTGTAATGATAATGATGGCGTTGTTAAGTATATGTTTATAGATCATGGTGGTGAGGATAAGTGCATCTGCTGGTGTATCTGTAATGGCACTAGTAGTACTAGAAGTAAAAATAAATATAATAATGATGATAATAATAATTATAATAATGATAACAATAATGATAATAATAGTATTGATAGTAATGCTAGTAATAGTAATAATAATAATAATAATAAAACTAATAATAGTCATATTGAAAATATAATAATGAAAATGTAATAATGAAAATAATAATGACAAGCACTGGGCATCGCCCACACGGCTACGCCGTGGGTGCTTTTGCCTGCCACCGCCGCCACCGCCCCGCCGCCGTCGCCACCCCGCCGCCGCTGCCACCACCCCACCGCCGCCGTTTTTTAATAATTAGTTTTTTAATTGTTTTTTTAATAATATTTTTTTTAATTATTTATTTTATTAATTATTTTGTTTTCTAATAATTACCTTTTTATTATTATTATTATTATTATTATTATTATTATTATTATAATTATTATTATTTTTTTTATTTTTTTTATTCGTCGTCGCCGCCGCCGTCCTGCAGCCGCCGCCCCCCCCCCGCCGCCGCGCTATATACTCCATTAATTAATTTAGGGACCCCGTGATGTAGTCAGAAAATTGTGGGTTAGAGAATACAACATCACTGACCCAGCCTGCACTTGGTAATGGCGGTGTTCCTGGTGACAAACTGCCTCATCTGGTGTAGTGCCGTGGGTCGGGTACTCTCATTTTCCATCAGGTCCGCCGAGGCCAGCTTACGGACGTCTGGGGGCAACGTACACACATAGTCGTCAGCCCCCAGCACCTGCACACACCCCTCGCCACCGTCATAGGGGCTCCCCATACTCCTGTAGGGGAAAAATAATAATATAGTTATGACTGTGAATGTACAGTATATTTAATAATAATATAGTTGTGAATGTACAGTATCTTATCTTAGTATATATAAAAATGTAACTTTTCTAAAAATGATAAAAAAATTCAAAAATAAAAAAACCCGAAGTGAAGGTCGATTCCAGGCTGATTTCGTGACAATGTATTTTATGTTACAAATGTCGGTTAGATGAAGAGACATTGCCCTTTATATTTAGCAGAGATAGGTATTATCATCTTCACTACCCGGTGTGACATCATGATAAGTGTTAACATCTTCACTATTAAGTGGAAGAGACATTGCCCTTTATATTTAGCAGAGAGAAGTATTAACATCTTCACTACCTGGTGTGACATCTGATTGGGGGGGGGGGCGAGCGAAGCGAGCCGCGCCGCAGGCAAAAGCACCCACGGCGCAGCCGTGGTGGGCGAAGCCCAGTACTTGTATTTAATAATAATATAGTCGTGACTGTGAATGTACAGTATATTTTTTTAATATTTATCATAATTATGCTTCTCGCTGTACTATATGATTAGATTATTACTACATATTTCCTACATTAAATGATATATTATAATCTTAAACGAATAAAAATACTTTGAGCTCGATGTAGGAGTGGAAATGGATGAATAACATAAATCTTTGAAAAGACTGAGTTTAGTAGCTGACTGTACATTCATGTTATATACAGTACTTCCGGAGGGTAATGTACTCATATGGTGTACAGTACAAACCCTATTTGCATTGTTTGAGGGGAAGTACAGTATTATAAACAATGATGAGAGCAGTGCAAAGGTGAGGGAAAGAGTAAGGGAATGTGAAGGACTCGTCTCTTGTCAGTAAATGTTCTCTTCTTCAGTCACGAGCCACTGGGACGGTAAACTACAGTAGGTTGTCAATAGTACGATAATATATTCAACAATTTTAATTTAAGGGACCCTGTGATGTAGTCAGAAAATTGGAGATAAATGAGTCCTTCAAATATTGCCACGAAACACTACCTATTTGAAAGGAGCTTTTTTCGTTGCATAGTCAAGAGTCCACACTATATCAGGTAACAGACGACTTCAATGGGGATCTGTTTTGTAGCGGCTGCTATACTTTAGTCTCCAGTCCAGGTTTGGATGAAGACTAGTTGTGAGGTTTTTAATCTGTTTATTGATACAGGTTATAAAGTTTTAAAGTTAACCTGGAATATATAAATATAAAGGTTGTCTGCCTGCTACACTATTATAACCAATCAGGCAACAGGGCTGATGCTTGTGATGGGTAGATGATTCTAGCCGCCACAGTTTCATGGCATACTTTGAAGGAATCGGAGACAAGAGAATCTATCTCCCTATAACCTGTTCCTGAATGAATGAAAAATGGGGTCGTGTGTGCGTGTGTGTGTGTAAGAGGTAGTGAAGAGCGGCCGTGTAAATGGGGGGTCGTTGACTTTTATTATTTTAGAAAATTTGTAATGCGAATCCTAAATAGGTCGCTTGTTTTTTATTTAAGGGACCCCGTGATATGGTCCGAAAATTGATGGTAAACGAGTCCTTCAAATATTGCCTCGAAACACCACCTATACTGTACAACACGGAAGGAGCTTGTTTCGTGGTATAGTCAGGAGTAGTCAGAAATCTCCAATTCTCTAACAATATGATCATAGGGTCCTTCAAGAAAATAAAACAACCCCTGAATTAAAACGAATATAATATAGTACACCTAAAAAAAAAAAAAAAAAAACGAGAAAATTGATACCGGAAGGATGCCTAATAATTATATTTTTGGTAGATGGGGGGAAAAATGTATCGCAGATGTTTTTATCAATACGGCGGTGAGGGGTAGGTAGGTAGTAAGTAAGTAAGGAACCTGTCATCTGGCGGCCGAGCAAGCAACAACACACTGCTTTCTCATCCACTTGGAACTTTCTCCCTCGGCATCCGGGTAGTTAAACCTGTGACGTCACACCACAAGGGCATGACTAACCCCTAATTATGAAGATTTTTAATTAATGGAGGGACCTAGCGCTTGTTATATATAGTTACATGTAGAGGGTGATAATGATGTTTACTTTCTGATCAGAGCAATTAACTTGGTAATGTTCTCAAATATGATGGAGGACTTAGCGCTTGGTATGTATATAGATACGGAGATGATAATGATGTTTACGTTCTGATCAGGGCAACTTGGTAATGTCCTCGTATATTTAATTAAGGAAATAATAATACACTTATGGTATGTACAGTACATTGGAGTGCCTTGATTCCTCCAAAGTATATATGCCAGGGAACAGGATCATATGTACAAAAATAATGGTGGTGGCCTGCTGTTGCTTGGAATGGTTTGGAGGAATCATTTGCTCCTGATTTACGAACACTGTGCTATAACCCCCTTAAGTTTTCGATTATGAATGGTTAAGTAGAACACCAACAAACTTTCCCCATTACAATCCATACCTACATACCTAGATACGTTTGTTTACATAAGCAGTTCTCCCCTAACAAGTGTGTCATGTTTTGTTTATTTGTATTGGTGTCCTAGTTTCTTCATACCAAGAATGAATAAATGAGTGAATCTTCATGCAGAGCACAAGTGTGTGTGTGTGTGTGTGTGTGTGTGTGTGTGTGTGTGTGTGCACTATTACTGTATATAGATATATTGTACGTACACATGATATTAGGTGTGCTTTTTATATCGATGAGTGTGTACTTGTGACATTTGTGTGCATACAAAGTGCCTGTGGATGTGTGTGCCCATACATACATGTATATTTACTGTATGTAGAATATAATCTTCATATATGAGAGAGAGAGAGAGAGAGAGAGAGAGAGAGAGAGAGAGAGAGGCAGCAGACAGTGGCAGATGGACAGACAACCCTCTAGAGATACAAGTGTACAGGTTTTTTTGGCCTCGTCTGGCTGAGCTCGTCTATCAACCTTCCCTTTCACACTCTCGCCTTCACTACCTCACTACCATCCACACCAGCCTCATTACCCTCACCAACACCTATCACACACACACACACACACACTCACATACACACACACACTCATACACACACCTGCAAACGGTATTAGAACGCCGGGAAATTATTATTATTTACAAATTATCTTAAAATTCCTCTTTGGCATATTGAGAACAAGAATCGCAGCTGCTGTAACCACTAACAACACAACCAACCAACATTCCCCAGGAGAGTGTGTGTTGAAGTTTGTATCAGGAAAACAAGGGCAACTCAGAGGTGTACATAATTTATTAGTGAGTGAAAACCCACTGGCAAGAAGAATCACAAATGAAGATCTACATTTCGTCATTTGGGACATCCCCTTTCAAAGAGACAGACAGTCACCTTTTTTTTTAGATAAGTGTAAGCATAACAACAAAATGGGACGCGGTTCCAATAACGTGATGTTTTATACGATCAACACGACTAACAATTGAAGTTTAGAAAATGTAAATGCAACCATGTGAATTATTATTGGGTAACCTTAGGTAACCATTGTCTGAGGTTACATGCATGAGAAGTGCACACCAAATCCCGTATCTCTTCCCTAAGTGCATGAGAGTATAATTATTATAATGAGCTGGATTTGCTCGCTTTCAGCTGTGTCTTATCATAAATACCCCGTGAATATAATTATGCTATGATTGGTGAGTTTTGGTTGGATGTGAAATAATAGCAGTTGGTGTATTTCTAGTGTTTGAGATGAAGTGGGTCTGTTATTTCATCGGCAAATGCTAGATATCTATATTTTTATACAATGGTGTAATTGAATAGTACCCGGCGAGTGGGTTAGGGTTTCTCAATGTAATTCGGATAAGAATTTTAGTTGAGGAATTTGATGCTGTTTAATTCACTCACTCTATATCACCCAACAAACCAAAACAAACCAACTAACCCAAGATAACCTATTTCTTGGCGTATAGTCTGAAGGTACTGCTGGTCGCCTCACTTTGCCGACGTTACCCCTTTCCGTTCTTAAGATGAGTATACAACCAGAGAAAACGAAACACAAATTCACGTTACTTGTTGCACCTGTTCCTAAGACCCCTTTAAATATATACACGGTCCCTTTAAATATATACACGGTCCCTTTATATATATACATGGCCCATTTATATACTGTATATACACGGCCCCTTAATTATAAACTGTCTGAATGTAATAAATCCCCGCCTCTCCGTCCGTACTCCTCCAACGGTGTACTTTCACGGGTGGGCGGGGGCGGGGGCGTGCTGTGGTCACTGTGGGCGCCGGTTCACTTCTCCTGCACTTCATTCTCAGATTTTTCAGCGATCTGTGTGTGTCGTTCGATCCTATAGCAGCCAGAGAGAAAACTTACTCGGCCGAAACAACCGATCGAGCGTCAGACGAAATGGAGGTCGCAGAATATTATATAGGTTTCCTCTCGTGGCCCAATTCAACTCTTTTATTATCGTGTGCTCTTTGTCTCTTGCCTGGTTGGGGTTTTCTTTTGTCATTTAAAATAGTCTAGAGTTAGTCTGAGTATATTATTATCCAAGGAATTCGTGGCTTATCGGACACCACCTCAACGCAACACAACGCAAAGAAACACAACACAACGCAACACAACACAACACAACACAACGCCTGTTTGCAAGACTCCCATGGTTCTCTGTGTCTTGTCTTTTGCTGTGAGTTGCTATGGGTTATGGATGTGGTAACGGAACGCCCTTTTATGAGTTTGATGCTGGAGGCTATTGTTGAGGCCGGTGAAGGAGTGAGTAGGCCTAAGTGGATTGTATGCCTGGGAGTATTATCAAGGTTCAGGGAGGAATGACCCCATCCTTCCCGACTCAACCTACACACACTATTCATGCTGGGTACTATTCTTTGTATGTATAGTTGCCTCCACTTATAAATGGTACACTCAGCGTTGTCAGTCCTCTTCTCCTGTATCAGTTATAAGTTCCTTAACATTATTATAATATATGGTATTCTGTCGGTTTAGTAAGTAAAAATGTTGTATGTGTTCTAATCCCAAGTTCTTGATATGAGGGCAGTGTATTGTTGTCAGACTGGAGTACTACTGATTCCTCCCAACTAGACTACAACAAAACACAAGTCCCCCTACATGCACTCTGAAGTCGTCTGTTTCCTGCCTTAGTTTGGAGGAGTCATTAACCCTCTAGTTTATATTAAGTTAATAATAATTATTTTCTTGGTACATTGGAGTGCCTTGATTAATTCCTCCAAAGTATGCCAGGAAACACGACAAGCCAGAAGAGCAAAAAATAATGGTGTTCTGTTGCTTGGAATAGTTTGGAGGATTCATCAGTTGCTCCAGTATTACCAACACAAAACTTCCCCTCCTTTAACCCTCTAGTTTAACACCACGAGACATTATACATCCTCCTTGGTCAGCTGCAAAAGGAGGAAAATATATAGTACTGTCGTAGTAGTAGTAGTAGTAGTAGTAGTGGTAGTAGTAGTAGTAATAATGATAGTAATAGTAGTAGAAGTAGTTTGACGTGGCTGTAATGTAGTAGTAGTAGTAGTAGTGGTAGTAGTAGTAATAATGATAGCAATAGTAGTAGAAGTAGTTTGACGTGGCTGTAATGTAGTAGTAGTAGTAGTAGTGGTAGTAGTAGTAGTAATAATGATAGTAATAGTAGTAGAAGTTGTTTGACGTGGCTGTAATGTAGTAGTAGTAGTAGTAGTGGTAGTAGTAGTAATAATGATAGTAATAATAGTAGAAGTAGTATGACGTGGCTGTAATGTTGTAGTCTACTTCCGTATGCCTCGTCACTCACACCCTATATGCAGCTCATCCTACTCTTCCTTTACCTCCTCCTACTACTCTTCCTTTACCTCCTCCTACTACTCTTACTTTTCCTCCTCCTCCTCCTCCTACTACTACTACTCCTACTCCTACCTTTCCTCCACCTCCTCCTCCTCCTCTGGCCATTTTCCCTCTCCCTCCTTTCCTCCCTCCCTCCTCTGTCTTCATTTTTTGGTTTCCCTCGTCCATCATCCATAAGTCTCTCTCTCTCTCTCTCTCTCTCTCTCTCTCTCTCTCTCTCTCTCTCTCACACACACACACACACACACACACACGCGTACAGAACACACGCACATACGCATACGAGCATATACAGACACTTAGACACATGCACACACACACACACAAGCATCCCTCCCTTTCTCTCTGTTACACACACACACACACTTTTAATCTGTCACTCTTCCTTTTTGTCGATTCTTATATTATGATACCGTCTAAAACATACATTCTCTCTCTCTGTCTCTCTCTCTCTCTCACTCTCTCTCTCTCTCTATCATCATCATCATTATTACTTTTCTTGCCTTCCTTCAGCCTCGTATAACTAATAATAATAATAATAATAATAATAATAATGATAATAATAATAATAATAATAATGGTTCATTTTCTATAGTGTCTTCCGTGATCGTGTGTGTGTGTGTGTGTGTTGCTTCCCTTCTTCTTCTTCTTCCTATTTATTAGGTGTTGCCCTCAGGTTGTTGTTCGTCATTTCGTTCTTTCTCTTTTTTTTTTTTTTTTTTTTTAGCAACATAGCGCTTCTGGCTGCTCACTCACTCAAGATCCCTATTTGTATCTATTATTCGATTTATCAACGTGGATTTATATATGTTGCGTAAGTGTGTGTGTGTGTGTGTATTTGTAGTGTGTGTGTGTAGTGTGTGTGTGTGTGTGTAGTGTGTCTGTGTGTGTGTGTAGTGTGTGTGTTCCTTGTGTGTGTATTTGTAGTGTGTGTGTGTAGTGTGTCTCTGTGTGTGTGTGTGTGTAGTGTGTGTGTGTTCCTTTTACATTTAAATGACGTATTAATATACTGATTATAAGCTTATCTAAGTCATTCACGATCTATATAGCTAGATAATTATTCTCCTATACTATCAACTCTCCCCTTCCCTTCACTATATATATCTGCCATATGTCAAGAACTAACTACGAGCTGTGTTTGTCTCTGTTGTCTCTCCTCTGTTATTAGCTTCACTCTCCCTCTCTTTCACTGATATTGTCTATGTTGTCTCTCCTCTGTTATTAGCTTCACTCTCCCTCTCTTTCACTGATATTGTCTCTGTTGTCTCTCCTCTGTTATTAGCTTCACTCTCCCTCTCTTTCACTGATATTGTCTATGTTGTCTCTCCTCTGTTATTAGCTTCACTCTCCCTCTCTTTCACTGATATTGTCTCTGTTGTCTCTCCTCTGTTATTAGCTTCACTCTCACTCTCTTTCACTGATATTTGTATTGTATTTTCTTATGCATTTCTCCGTCTTTTATTTATCGTAAGTAACAATATTTTTTTTACATAGAGGAGTATAATTTTATATCCTGTAGACTGCTTCCCTGTTCTTGTCTTCCTATGCATAATGATTGATCTTACTGTTTCTGTCAATACACATCTATGTATCTACAACATATTACCACTACAACACCAACAACAACAATATCCCCACCATCATTATTACCAACACTACCACTACCACCAACAACACCAACACTACCACTGCCACCAACAAAAACATCATCATCCACACCATCATCATCCACATCATCACCACCAACAACAACACCACCAACAACAACACCACCAACACTACCAAGACCACCACCACCACCACCACAATTACCGGCACCAACCAACAGAAATACAATCACTTCCCATCAGCTAACTAATAACTACACCCCCACACCCCACACCCCACCCCACGCCCCCACACACTCCCCTAATCATCACCTCAGGACCGACACACTTCTCACGCCCTCTGTTCCCTGGCACAACAACCACCCCCTTCCTTCCCTCCCTCCCTCGACGCTTTTAAGGGGGTGTGGGAATAGGGGACAGGCTTGAGGAGGTTAGGGGGGTGCGGGGAAATTTTTTAGGGGGTGCGGGAGTAGGGGAACAAGCTTATGGGGAGGGGGGTTAGAGGGGTGCAGGAATAAGGGACAGGCTTTCTACCACTCCAAGCCTGTCCCCCTATTCCCACACACCCCAAGTCCCACTCCCCAAAGCCTATCCCCCCTACTTCCGCACCCCCTTAAGATGAAGACAAATGAATGTGTGTATACGAGTTTCGGTCACACACACATGCAAGTTTACACACACATAAGGATGCTGTGTAATGTGTTTGTCTGTTTGTTGTTACTCCTAGACAATAAAGTGAAAAAATAACTTGACTGGCAACAATACAAATACTCTTGCACATGTGACAGCCCCTAGTAACTCTTATCATTCGTAAACACACGTAACAGTTAATAAGATACGTTTATGTATGATTATAATTATGTTGTGTTTATGAATGGAGTCGTATTTTTCACCACTGTACTTAAACTGTCTCGTATATCATGCTATAATATCATACCCCGACTGCTTTTAACCCTCAACAACAGAATAATTATCATGAATGAAGAGTAAGAGCTATTTAACTCTCAACAACTGAATATTATGAAGGGTAAAAACTATTAAAGTTCACCGTCATTCACACATATACTGTATACTACTACCACACAAAATCTTATAAAAAATGGAGTCATCATCAGTTACAACTACTCACCCTTTTTTAATCAATTACCAGATACATAAAACCAGTTATTAGGTTAGGTTAGGTTAGGTTAGGTTAGGTTAGGTTAGTAGTACCTTGTCAGCTATAGTGAGTCAGAGAGTGAACTTGAATTTGATGCCTTGTAATGGTACTGTACAGAATAAACAGAAATCTCAAACATCTTCATTGGTCCGAGACTTTGGTACGAACTTAATGGAAGAGTTAATTAAATTCATGTACAGTTGAACACATGCAGGTTTTCGCGATACAGTCCCTCTCCAATAACAAGCAGTGACTATATTGCTCTGTGTTTGTTTAACGTTACCATTCCACATCATAATTATATAGTTTCTGTCCTGGGTATATCTTATTGCACAAAGTTGCACAATGTTTCAGTTCTGGTATCCATCTCTGGTATCCCAACTCCTCTCCACGGTGCCCAGCCATGGTTGTAACCCCCCAGTAAACAGGTTTAAATATTATAGGCCTATATGTTATGTCTTTCAGAAAATAGGAATGGTAATGTATTTGTTTAAGGGGGTGCGGGAGTAGGGGACAGACTTGGGGGGGACTGGTGGGGTGCAGGAATAGAGGGACAGGCTTGGGGGGGACTGGGGGGTGCAGGAATAGGGGGTTAAACTTTCGGGCCTGCATGGGCGAGGCTCGATACTGGGAGGAGCTGAACATCTTCCACCCGGCCTTTACCACGAAATCCTGCGTTCAACTGTACACACCTGAGTTTAGCCCGTATGGAACAGTCACGATCGAAAGTCCTGAATCTTGTGAATGAAAGTGATCGGTGAGAGTAAAATCTAAAAAAACAATATTACAGACACCCAAAGTTAAAGTTTCACACCATTTTTCGAGGTCACTTCATTCCAGGGTGTAGTAGGACTATTTATTGGCTCTGTTATTGTTATTGTTCCCTCGACCTTGATATAAAAAACAACTCCAATCAAATAATATATAACAATAACAAAAACAATAATATACTCCCAGGGTCACAGCTGATGGTAGCATTGTTTGTTTGTTTGTATCTCCTTTGTTAGTGTATATTGTTATTGAAATGATATAGCTTGTTATTATAGTACTGCTTGCTGACGATTCCTATTAGTCCTTCATTCATTCATTCAGACTTGTTCCTTCTTCATGGACTACAACGGTACTTTCTGGTTTTCTGGTTTGATCCTCTCTCTCTCTCTCTCTCTCTCTCTCTCTCTCTCTCTCTCTCTGTCTGTCTGTCTGTCTGTCTGTCTGTCTGTCTGTCTGTCTGTCTGTCTGTCTGTCTGTCTGTCTGTCTGTCTGTCTGTCTGTCTGTCTGTCTGTCTCTCGCTCTGTCTGTCTGTCTGTCTGTCTGTCTGTCTGTCTGTCTGTCTGTCTGTCTGTCTGTCTGTCTGTCTGTCTGTCTGTCTGTCTGTGTGTCGTCCTCTCTATCTTTTATCAGTTATTTTTTGTTTTTCTCAATATCCCTGTCCCTCCATACTTCATTTTCTACTTAATCTAATTCCCTTTGCTTCTCTTCCAATCTTCTTCATCAACTTTCTCTACTTCATCTCTCTCTTCTCCACCTTTGTTTCACCAATGCGCATTTTTTGTCTCGCAGTTACTCCCTCTCTCCTCCACTTTCTCTCTCCCTTCCTCACCCACTTTCTCTTTACACAAACTTTTTTCACCCTCTCTATTCTATGTGATCATGTTATCTCTCTCTCTCTCTCTCTCTCTCTCTCCATATGTTTATCTATCTAATTATATTTCGTTCTTCGTCTGTTTACCTCACAGCCTCTCTACTCATTTTCATAAATAAACAACACTTCCTTTCCTGTCACAACTCTTCCACCTTACTGCCCCCAACGCCATTTAACACTCTCTGACCTAATGACACACTTATACTTATAGGAGTTTGTTTCAACTACGAATTATCAAAGTTAATTTTTTCTGAGTCGTGGACAGGAGAAAATGTAAATATACACTCAACATTCCCACTACCAAATGAAGCACTGACATGTAAATAGAATACCCCGTAACAAATACTGTATATTATGAAGAGCTAATAATTATATACACAGTAAAGATCTATAGTTGTGAATATAGTACAGTATAGTATAATATAGTAGTTGGTGATAGTAATAAATTATAAACGTAATATTGATAATTAAAGTGCATCCATCTGTGAGTTTATTTAGGGAAGGTCTGACTGTACCGTGGTTATTACTTTGAAGTGCTGCTGAATCCTCCAAAATATGGCAGAAAACAGAGTATACTTCACTATTATTATATGCTAGTAAGGGGGATCGGTTTTGTGGCACGGTTTGGAGGAATCTGTAGCCCTCCAATTTACCCATGTAACCATCGATCATTATACGTGGGAAGAAAAGGAATGCTGGGAAACCTTTAATTAAGTTGATATTATCTTGTTGGTATATTAGAAGGCTACTGATTCCTCCTAACTATGCCAGAAAACAGACGCCCTCAGTGGTACTAATAGAGGATCAGCTGTTTCCTGGTACAGTTTGGAGGAATGAGAGACCTTCCAATTCACCAACAAAAGAATCTCCTCTTAAGTTAAGTTGGTGCGTCTGTAGTAATGATGTAACGCTGTGCCAGACAAGGTTGTAAGACCTGGTGGGTTCCTCCAAGTCACGACTAATACCGTATATACACAGTCGATCTTATTAGGTAATAGATGCCAAGGGAAGGTCTTCATGTTGACGTATCTTATCTCCAACTGTTTTGTCTTCCACGGGGTCTTTGGGTTGATATAGTTCTGTTAATGATATGGAGGCTTGTCGTTCCTTCAACACAATGATTCAGGGTGACCTTGGTCGTTTGTATTTTGTTTTTCTCTCTCACTCTCTCTTTAATATTTGGCACAGTTTGGATGATATCAATAGCTTACAGTTCCGTCACAGCAACACATCACTTACAGGGGATAAATAAGACGTTAATTAATTCCTGATGTGATGTTTCCTTCACTGTATACCGAGGAACACTTTGCCTCAGTATAGCCTGTCAAGTTAGTAAGTGGCAGAAAGAACTTGAGTCTACAACTGTACACACCTCATAGCACATATATTATTATGGCGTTACGATGTAAACTCGTTTGGTGTCCAGTGTGTGTGTGTGTGTGTGTGTGTGTGGGTGGACTCTGGAGGCCATAATAAAAATAAAGGATGATGTAATCGTGAGCAGGAAATGGGAATCTAATTGTGAGAGAATGACATAATTGCTCGTCGGAGTGACTGACCGCTTTACACCCCAAGCAAGACAACAACACAAGTGTAAACATGAAGCGACGGTAAGTAAAAGTGATGAGGTCGTTTATCATTATCACAAACGAGTCTCGCAGGAATTGTGTCCACTGCTCATCACCGTAGATCATATAATGCATTTATTTACAGGAATGTGGAGAATTTTAACTGTTACCTGTACATAATATATTGTGTGCACATGTATGTAATTGACGTAATTTGTAGCCCGCGTGTATTTGTGTGCTCTTGCGTTTATGTGCATGTTTGCTTCTAACTAGATTAAATTGTATATAGAACATTTTGCGTTTGATAATTTCAGTCAGTAGAATTCGTTCAGATGGGCAGCTTGTGAGTGACAAATTGGTCTGTCTCTCCGTAACATTAATGTCAAACGTCAGTAACTATTTGCTGTTGCTGAAGTTGGAAGGAAAGTAGATGACCTTGACGGTATAAAGTAGCATTATATACTCATATGAGTTCAAGATTTGTTGATAAAGGGCGACATTGTTCAAGGCAACAAACAAATAAACCTTAGCGTTTATTATAAAGACGGGTTGGCCTATAGTTGAGACTCACAGCTTTCTAGACACGGTTTGTAACTACAGTAAGGTGTTAAATCCACTCATGTCTGTAGAACACATGTCACTTGGAGAGACATTACTTTTCTTTATCTGGAAGTATTTAAAAAAGTATAAATATTGTGGGACACAATACAATATTTTTTTTATCATTATTGTGAATGTTGTGACCTGCAGGCGTCACCAAGGACTCACACAGTTACAGTTTATGGTTTGATTTCTTCTCCAGAACACCAACATTTTACCACTGCAGGAGGGAGAGGGAGTAAGGGAGGGAGGGAGTGAGGGAGAGTAGTGTAAAGTATCATATCATGTGACCATGTTTTTCCTTCGTCATCCGTCCTTCATCTTTCTTTCCCGGTTCAAAGCTTCTCCGTGTATAGTTTTGCAGACGTCCACTAAAACACTGAACACGTCTTGAAGACTAGAAATATGTTTGAGGAGAAATGTGTTGTTCGTAAATTGGTTATATATGATTCCTCCAATTCGTGCCAAGGACATTCCCTTCATTTATACTCGCTATAATATTCCTTTAAAGAGAGAAAGATTATGTGAAGTTATTCTATATTCTATCCAGGTATTTGTTTGTGTGTCAAGGTAAAATGAAGGAAGGGAGAAAAAATAAATTGAAGGGAGTAAGAGATAGCAAGGTCAAGCTGGAGAGAGAGAGAGAGAGAGAGAGAGAGAGAGAGAGAGAGAGAGAGAGAGAGAGAGAGAGAGAGAGGGCAAGGTTAGACATACTAGACGGCTATAAGCATTGAGAACAAAGGTGTATATATATAGTGACGTAACACACTAACACCAACCAACCACAACACATACACTTTGTTTGATGGATGAACTTGAGAACCTACCAACACTACTACTACTACTACTACTACTACTACTACTACTACTACTACCACTACTACTACTACTACTACCACCAATTGAGTAATCCAATCCTACTGCCTTCTCTTCATCGTCACTGCCACTACCACCACTACTGCCTTCTCTTCAGTTTCTCGTCTCCTGTTTGATTTTCATCCTTCTAATCCTCTTCGTGTTCCTCCTTTTACTGTTATTGATATTGGAGGAGGGTGTGTGTGTGTGTGATGACCTCCTTTTGTTTGTCTATAAGTCTATCTGTAAACAGGTTATATTAAAAGGTTATGAGCCGAACTTTTCACGAAATATGCACCGAAATTGGTTTGTAACTTGGTCCTCATTCCGAACAGATAATCGATACAACTGATATAACAAACGATAGAGAGATGTTTGGTAATCTGCTGTGAGGTAAATATGGGACTACTGATGCTTCCAAAGTATATGTAAGGAAAGTTTGTACACAAGTAGAAAATCTGTTTCGTTGCCAGTAATAGATGATAGGCTACCCCTTGACATTTAACTGGACACCACCTGACCAAACCCACTCACTTTCTTCAGCATACGTCTTAATAATATAAAAGGCAATGTGATGCAGCATTAGATTGATGCATCCAACACAAAAAAATATAAGTAAAAAACGAGCAAATATGAGTACACAATGCATGAGAATATTATCATAGCAATTTCCTCGCCTGACCTTGAAGTGGGAAAGACATTCATATCACGTTGTTTTCGAACAATGCCTTAACTATAGAACTCCAAAATAAAACAGCAGTATATGAGAATTATATATATAACTTCCCACGATTTCCCTCCTCTGGTTCCCGTGTTGATGTAAGTACAGCATGATATTATCCTCCACTTCTGAGGCTTGACACAATGCGACACACCGAACAAAACTACAGTGATATATTGTGTTGTGGGAAAGAGAGTAAAATCGTGTGTTCATGTGTAAATCAAACCCAAGGGTGCATATATTTTACATTTTGGGAACATGAATATAGTGTAAGCAAGGGAAGGTAGGGAAGTTAGTTGGAAGAAGAAAATGCAGCTGGGAAAGAGAAGAGGATGAAGTAAATGAAGGTGACAACCACCCATATCCACCACCACCAACAGACCATCAGCTACTCCACTACCACATCATTCACCAAATTCAATACCACTACCAAAACTACCACATCCACAACTTCTTCCACCACCACCACTAAAACAACACACCTACCACCACCACAACAACCTTGTAACAACTTCCATGCATTTCTATTTTCTTAGCGGTAAAGCACTGGTTATAAATTAGCTTTCTGGCAGGCTGGTTCCCCCTCACACACACACACACACACACCTCAAATGACCCACGTTGGCTTATGTGGTGGTGTTGACTTTCTCCTCTTGTACAGACAGTGCTTCCTTCCTTCCTTCCTTCCTTCCGTCCGTCCTTCACTCACTCACTCTTTATATAGATTCGGTCTTTTTAGTAAGTATGTCATTCAGGCCAGTATGTCCTACCTACCGTGTGTGTGTGTGTGTGTGTGTGTGTGTGTGTGTGTGTGTGTGTATGAAGTTGGTTTCCTGTCTACAGTAGTCTAGCTATCATTACAGGGTGCTGCTTGATTAAAGACCCTGTGATCGTGTATACAAACAAATTGGAGGCTTTTGATTCCTCCTGACTATGCCACGAAACAAGCTACTTCTTCCAGATAGGTAGTGTGTTTCGTGGCAATATTTGAAGGACTCGTTTATATCCAATTTTCTGACTACATCACAGGGTCCCTTAATACCTCTTCCCCTGTATTATTTTGTTTTGTTCCATCGTTTTAATTCTCCAGTTGGTTTATTAATCCATTTAGATAGTAGTCAGGTAGTTAGTTGCTTAGGAAGGTCTGTAATTTTGTTATCTCTTAACTGGACATATCTTTCATTTGAGAAGGATCGGGTTTCAATATAAAAAATAACACATTGGTCAACCCATGATTATTAGTCGATTCAGTTTCAGACCAGTGATTTGATCCAGTCAGTCAGTAAGTTAGTCAGTCAGTGGGGGGGGGGGGAATGGTGGGTGAGTCAGTCAGTCAGGGAGTCAGTGGGGTAATGGTGTGTGAGTCAGTCAGTCAGTTATTGTGTCAGTACTACCGTTACTTCGTTCCGTAAGAGGCATTTCGTCACGACCAGCCAACCAACCAACCCGAACAATAACAAACAAGCAGTACAAGTGTGATGAACATTATATTATTATTCACGGGAGTCGGGAGTGGGTGAGTGGCGAGTGGTGGTGGTGGTGATAGTATAGTAGGTAGCTGCGATGGTGATTATAGTACTTGTGATAATGATAGTAGTAGTAGTTGTTGTAGTAGTTGTTGTAGTGGTAGCAGTAGTGGTAGTGGTGATGGTGATAATAGTAGTAATAGGAAGTTGGTTGGTTAGTAGTAATAAGAAGTGTTTATGTTCATAGCAGTAGTAGTTATACAGTGTTGATGATGATGGTAATGGTTATGGTGCTCTGAAGTGAGGATGATGGTGGCATAAACTCATGAAGATTGTGGTTTAAAAAGAGTAGTGGTGACGTAATATGCAGGTAATGTAGTGATAGTGGTGTGTAGCCCGCGGAGAGAGAGGGGACTTATTCCTCTTCCCAGCCACCACCAACATAAACACCATCACTAATATCCATCACCACCAACACCACTCACAAACACCATCACTGATATCCACCACCACCACCAACACCATTCACAAACAATATTAATATCCAACACCACTCACGAACAACATCATTAATATCCACCAACCCCATCACTGACAAAGATCACCACCACAAACGTAATTACAACCGCCATTATCATGACGATTACGACTATCACCAATCATATCACAACAACTACCCCATCCCCACAAACACGCATACACTCCCACCGCCAACATACACACACAAACACGCACACACACACACACACACACACAGAGTTGCTTCACCCCCTGCCTGCGGTTTAACACGCTGCACCTCAAGATGTTGCAGGGACGGGGAGATGAGAGGAGGGAAGGGGGAGGCCAAGGGAAGGTGTATGTGGTGGTGGTGGTGGTGGGGAGGGGAATAAATGGGGAGAGGGAGGGAAAGTCTGTGGTGAAGGGTAGAAGATAATATTTGGATTAAGGGAAAAAAAGGTTGTGGAGTTGGAGTTCAGTAATCAATGTGGTTTTGATGGTTGATTGGTGGAATGGAGAGAGGGAAGGGAGGTGTGTCGTTGAAGGAGGGGGAAGGGTAGGTATGGGATGGAAAGTATTGTACTGTACATACTGGTGGGTTGGTTGGTTGGTAAAATGGATAAAGGGAGAAAAGGTGCATGGAGGTGATATATAGGTAAAACCTTATATATGTATAATCCATTATTATATTTCTATTAATCAACTATATCTTTCATACTAATCCTCGTCCTGTCCCAATACTACTAATAAAAACATATGTTGGGGAAGAATGAGAGAGGGAGGCAATGTGAAGGTAGCAGTGGTGGTGGTGGAGAGGCCAAGTGGAAGTAAAAGGTGAAAGGAAGGAAACGTGAGGAGGAGGAGGAGGAGGAGGACACAGAGGGTTCGTGAAGAGAGAAGGAGATGGACACTGGCCAAGTATATTCGTTATTATCTGAGGGATGGGGGGCTTGGTGGTGGTGGTAGTGGAGATAATGAGAGAGAGAGGCTTAGGAAGGATATAATTATGAGGGGGTGGTGGTGGTGATTTAAAGGAATTGAGAGTGTGGTGGTGAGGTTCAGAAATTAATGTAGCCAGATGATGAGGGAAAGGCGAAGTACAGAATAGTAAAGAAAAACAATTGCTTATGTTAAATGTTTATTACAAAATCAACGACTCAGCTGCTGATGAAATAAGGCCACTTCTGTGTAATTTCTAAAGCTCCAGGGCAGTCAGTCGTGGGTATCAGTTAGCCGACACTTTAAATGCATCGTGTATAAATCGTGTGACTGTTGTCGACTGGTTAGCGTTGGCAGCGGTGGCCGGAAGAATAACAATACGACCCCTAACAATAAAACGTTGTACTCGGTCACTCCAACTGTCTATTCACCCTTGTATGGTTGGTCGGTAAAAGTTATAAAGTCTGGAGAAGGTAAGTATCATGACCTGGATCACGTACAGTACGAGTTAAGTGTCCCAGGATGGTGTAGGTTACAAGTTGTACACGAGGAACTGTGGGAAAGGGACGTCATCGAGTGTGTTGCTCTCTCTCTCACTTTACCTTGACAGTAAATTGAAATAACCTTTACATTATAGGTTATGGTGGCGCCACGTTCATCCCCCCAGGTCCCCATTTTTTTTCTATGGTTGGTGGACGCACGAGAGGAAAGTGACTTTTTGGATGTACAGTCACGAGCATTAGTTTCTTTAACCCCCACTAGAGAGAGATAAGTCGAAATCGTGGTTGTATATGGACTAGAGTCACTAGACGAACCAAAATGGGATAGATGAACAAAAATGGATCAGTTCATAATGTTGGGATGCTGCTTCATGTCACTAGAGGTGTTTGTTCACTTGAATACAACAAATTTCACTCCGTCATGAGATACTGTTGACTCCCAGTGTTTGTTTGTTTGTCTGACCCAGCTTCTCCAACCACAACTTCCACCTCATTCTCGCCACGGGGGTAAAGGAACGTGTGCTCGTGACTGTACAAGCCATGACGTTTGCATTAATTTTGTTACCTCATTTGTGTTTGGTGAAGGTTTAAAAGGATGGTAAATCAGTAGTGTTCGCAGCTGCATGTGTACAGTCACGAGTACTAATAAGTGTTCAAGTTTGCTTCGAATAGACCTAGAGAGACAGTAAATAAATGCACAATTGGATCTCCACTGGAATGACTTTTTTTGGTGAATTGGACTGTTTAAAGTTCCAACCCCAAAGCTGTATATACGTATTAGTGCTCGTGACTGTACAATATATTATTTACCCGTAACGATGTTCAACGCACAGGTAACGGTCAAGAAAAATCCCATGTAACAACAGCTGGGATTCGTGTTGTTCTTATCGTAACATAACAGCTTTCTTTAACCTTTAGACTTGAGTAACAATCGGAAAAAACAAAACCAGAGGGAATGGCAAAAGTGATCGATCACCTGTTAATTATAAGTGTTGGTTGGTTGGTTGGTTGGTTGATGGTGTGTGGTAACCAGCCTCTTTATTTTTGTTAAGAGGAAAGTTCTGTGTTGGTAATTCGGGATCAACTGAATCCTCCAAACTATTCCAAGCAACAGAACACCATTATTTATTCCCCTCTGGTCCTGTTTCTAGGCATAATTTGGAGGAATCAAGGCACTCTCATGTACCAAAAAAAATGACCACCTTTACCCTTAGCTGTCTGACTCTTACCTCTCACTGCATACACACAACAACACCCCAAGCCTGCCTGTTGTTACTGCCTGCTTTCGTACATTATTATGCTTGCTTGCGGCCACCACTTAGCACACACATACACACACACACACAAGTTCATATATACATACTCTCAACGACACACACACACAGACACACAACGAGACAGACACACACACGTTCATACACACATACTCTCAATTAACAACACACACATAGACACACAACGAGACACACACATACACACACACACACACACACACACACACACCGTCTGGGCTAGTGGAAGAAGGGAATGTACCGTTGTCAGCCCTGAGAGTGAGAAGTGGTCATATTATCTAGGTTAGTCTGAGCCAGGCTGGTCCCTCCTTCTCACTCTCACCCCGGGGAAGAGATGGAAGGTTTGGTTGTACCGTATATAGTTGGAAGTGGGGTGTATGGTCTCACAAAGCTCCGACACACACACACACACATGGTTGCATAGACATTCACACACACACACATACACACACACACACATGGTTGCAGACATTCACACACGCACACACATACATATACACACGCACAGACATACATATACACTCGCACAGACATTCACACACGAACAGGCATACACACAACACGCACAGACATACACATACACACATACGCACTATAAACATGCACACACACACACACACACACACACACACACACACACACACACACACACACACACACCTTGGGGAACAGGTTACTGAGGATGGCACCCTGAACACCTAAACCAAGGAGAACACACAAGCACTTTGCCTCTAACACTCAGCTCAGCACAACATGACTCACATTTGTTACCTTTTATTTACTCTATAGGTTCCAGGTTTTAGGTTTTTGGCTAAGTTGCTGTGACCTCGTAATTATTTCTCCATGCATGATAATGTGTATAATAATAATAAGAACCTAGTTTAATAAGGGTTTAATAATAATGTATCAGGATAAATTATTATTATATATACAGTATATATATATTTTTTTTTTGCTATTTGTTACAGTGGGTTGGAGAATATTTTTCCCTAAGTGCCTAATATGAAACACTGTTGAATATAATTGCTTCTTTGGCTAATCTTGTTACTGTCTTTAATTTAGGAAAGGTGTCTGTGCAAGGTATGTTTTTGTTACAGTGTGTGTGTGTGTGTGTGTGTGTGTGTGTGTGTGTGTGAACAGCAAAGTGTTATTTTTTTATGAAAATATTATTAATGCATTACACAGCAAAAGTTCAATCACCTTTGGATTTCGAAATTTTACACGAGCCATAATAAAAAAAATAAAAATGAAAACAATATAAATCTGAAAATAATGGCACGTTTTCTGCTCCACATTAAAAAACAATTCTAGGCAGGCGAGGCAAAGAGAAAGGTGGTACAGGTATACTACCATACATTAAGGTGGTCAGTGTGAGTTAGTTAACCTTGACTGAGGTGGTTTGGTGAAGGTGTGAACTGACGCTGGTGGTGGTGGTGGATGTTGTGTGGTGGTGGTGGTGGTTGTTGTGTGATGGTGGTGGTGGTGGTGGTGGTGGTGGATGTTGTGTGGGGTGATGGTGGATGGTGGATGTTGTGTGAGATGACCTTGGCTATGGTGGAGGTGGTAGTGAAGGTGTGACTTAAGGTAGCCTGTGATGTAGTCAGAAAATTAGAGGTAAGTGAGTCCTTCAAATATTGCCACGAAATACCACCACCACCTATATATGGAAGGAGCTTGTTTCGTGGCATAGTCAGGAGGAAGCATACAAGATCACAGGGTCCTTAATTAAGGGTGTCAGTCTTGTATAGAGTTAACTGAAGATTTACTGTATTCCTACTTGCTGCTAAGTTACTCTGGGTTACTAAATACTCAGCCATCATAATAACAGCTGCACTTCCGGCCGTGGCCTTGTATAAAACCTGAGGAACCTTTCTTTGAATAGAAGTACACCCTCGGACTAAGGTATTGACGCCTTGCCAACTTTACTGTGAATTATGAACCCATGATGTATATAAATAAAGCACTTACTACAGTTCACACCATACAGGGGCCACATTACTAAGTTTCTCACGTCACAGTTTCATGATTCACTGTGTGGCGTCAATACCTTAGTCCGTGGGTACACTTATTAGCCCTTCGCTGTAAATTAGAGATTCTTCACACATTATGTACGAGTTTGGATGGTGGTTTTCACAAGTAATTTGACGATTCATTTTTTAACTTTCAAGCAGAGGCAGGTTGAGAAACATTTCTACAATAGTAATGTTATTTTATCGAAAATAATAATAAATGTTGAGAGTGACTTTTGGTTTGTAGTAGACTCTGAGAGGCATTGTACAAAGTGTATTCTGTTGTCTTTCGTGTTCCTATCCAGTGTGTGTGTGTGTGTGTGTGTGTGTGTGTGTGTGTGTGTGTGTGTGTGTGTGTGTGTGTGTGTGTGTGTGTGTGTGTGTGTGTGTGTGTGTGTGTGTGTGTGTGTGTTCCTTTCGTGTATGCATGCTCTAGTAATTAAGCTCCATATTTATTTAGATTAAATATATAGACTCACATACAGGCATTAATATATTTTACATTTTGCGTGTTTCACTGTAACATTCTGTAGTTAATCAGTTCCTCAGGACTCCTCCCAACAAAACATAATAGCAGACCGTAATGACATTTAATAACCGCGGCATCACACTTCCGTATTCCTGTCATTGTCCAGAGGTTCTCCGGTTACAAGGTTAAGGTCTTCAATATTTTTTCACAACTACTGAACTGTGTACGTTGGTGACTGAGGGGTTGGTGGCTGAAATATAAGATAAAGTAAGAAAACAAATGTAATCACCGCTTACCGTGCCAAAGAAAAAAAACACGTAGAAGAAACCAGATAACACGAAGCTGAAAACACGAATAATAAGACAAGAAAAAGCTACACCAAGACAAACGGGAAACATAAAGATAAAAGCAAGAACAACGTGAAGAAAATATAAAAATAGAAAGGAATAGCGAGACAAAAAACAACTATATACAGCACAAGGATATGAAACAAGAATAAGTCGAAAACTGCAAAAAAAAAAAAAGTGATATAAATTAATAATAATAACAACAACAACAACAACTCTTCACTACTCAAAGACACTGAACAAATAATGAAAGAAAATATCCATTAATATGCAATGTAAAATTTCTGGAAAGATAACTTATTGGCATCGTTGTCTGGAAGTTGCATTAGAAAATATAGAAAGAATTCACTGGAGTTAGTTTATATAGCCTCTAAGGACCCCTGTGATGTAGTCAGAAAATTGGAGGTTAGCGAGTCCTTCAAGCATTGCCACAAAACACCACCTATAGATACATTAAAAGGAGCTTGTTTCGTTGCATAGTCGGAAGGAATCACTGAAGCCATCAGCCAGGTCTCCTACACAATCACAGGGTGCCTTAAGTAATGTCTCGTCAGTACCGTTCCTCATCAGGTTTGCTTGGGTGGTCAGTCGTCTCGTCACGGCACACTATAACTTGTGGTGTACTGGATGACTGATCACGTCTCGTCTAACAACACACTCATCATGGGGAAGGTCACCGGTCCAGTCACAGTGAAATGATGCCAGCCAGGAGATGAAGGAAGGTAGTACAATTGGACACATGAATGGGTGGTACAGCCCAAGTGAAAGATGGTCCATTTCTCCCAATATCAAGTTCCTTAGTGCCAAATAGGAGACATCAGGGGAAGAGGTCAGTATTGAGGATGGTAATAAAAAGCAAGTACAGTACCTGATAATAGACACTGGTTACTCAACTGGGACAAGTATCTTTCACCTGGATAGTTACTATAGGCCAGTAGAGCATAACCATTAAGAAAATATTGTTGTGTTGTTGTGACAGTGGCAGGTTACAACGCGGATCATGACACAATCGTTGAGTGTTATTGTTGCAGTAGCACTTTTTGACTCCCTCCCCTCATCACTCCCGTCGCTGGTGGTGGTGATGCAACGCTGAGGCAACTGACAAACAAGGTCTTGTAATCTGCTTGTGGTCTCTGATGATGAATGGTCCAACACACAAGTTCCTGATACAATACCAAAATTTCCACCAACTTCATCTGTGATATTTTACTTCCTATGAGAACATTAGAGTCGTACGTAATAATATTAACATAATTAATACTACGGTTCTAAGAGGATTTCTAGAGAGAGTATAAAAGTTTTGCTGCTCATAGGTAGGACACTCGTGATACTTAATCCCTGACCAGAGACGAACGACAAGGCACCACACACACACTCTGCATTCGAACTCAGCCTCTATAGGTGTACTGGGTGGGGGAAATGAGCAATACCAGGCGCTTCGAAGCTTTCTGCTCCTCACACTCTGGTCAGAAATTATGTATCACGAGTGTACCTTGAGGGGGTCATCTGCTTGGAACGAATGCCAGGGTAATTAATCATAAGACAATCCAATGAAATGGCTTCGAAAAATTATCCGAAACTAAATAGCTGTTGGTGTGTGCAATATTGGCTCATAAGATTCAATCAAATGGCTCGCTTTTATTCACCAGGCTGCAGGACTTTTGACCATGACTGTACAATAAAGCCTCTATTTCCATGTTACATCAGAGTGTACTACAAAGGAAGCACACACACACACGCACACACACACACACAGTACAATAAAGCATCTGTTTCCATGTTACATCAGAGTGTACTACTAAAGAAGCACACACACACACACACACACACACACACAACAGTACAATAAAGCATCTGTTTCCATGTTACATCAGAGTGTACTACAAAGGAAGCAGACACACACACACACACACAGGCTCCATCATTCGCAAAACGCTCGTCACTGGTCCACGATTTTCTTTGTCCAGAGCCACTTTCATCACTGTCCACACCCACACACACACACACAACACAAGAACATTAGACACTTCCGCGGTTTCCTCTTCCCTCGTCTCATAAAAATAATTCTTGTTGTTGTGTGTGTTTTTGTGTGTGTAATTGTGTACAGTTTACGGCGCGCCAGTCTCAAATGTTAAAGGAAATGCTAGTTTTTGTATTGCTGTAAGTGAAGTTTTCATTTCGTCTATGATAATATGTTGTTTGTATCTTTATATACTTACTTGCCATTAATCAGAAGTAACTTATAAATAGACTTAATTCTTGACCATGAGAGTTATAACCAAGTAATTATGAACTACCGTATTACAAGCGTTTTAATTAATTGGTATAAAACTCCAAAGCAAGTACAGTACATACATAATAATCAAACCCTAAATACATATATAATTCCAGCGTCCTGACCAAGCAATGCAAGAAGAAAGTAGATGTGTGTCAGTACTTACCTTGAGCGAAAGTAATAGAGTGTGATATAATAATCCCGGGCCAGCGAAGTATGTGTGTGTGTGTGTGTAGTGTGAGCGAGGCACTGTCAAACCAGTGTGAGCAACAGCAAGACACCACCTTCCCTCCTCACGGTCACAGACACACTGACTCACTCATTGTCTTACAGGTGCCGTCTCAATCTCTCCTGTAATAGTAGTAGGACTCTCGTAGCCACTCGACCACCTCTAGTCCTCAAAGATTTAATCAACATATATTTATATATATTTATTCTTGTTAAGACATATTCAATCATATTAGTGGGTGAATACGGAGGCTTATTAGATTACTACAGATAAACACTTATTATTACCCAATTATTGCATAAAAACAGAGATCTATTCGAGTTATGAATGGCATGGATATTATGGATCTTTTTCGTCAGGTTATAGAACTGTAAAACGATAGTTCTATGTATGGTTGACCCTGAGTGTAAATTTATCCGAGAGGTAAGATGCGAGTCGTCAGAAACATTGCCAAATAAACAAAGAGTGTCTGGTTTGGTGCTGCATGTCATTGATGGACGGGAGAAAGGCGAGGAGAAGAGGAGAGAAGAGGAGATAGATAGACAGACAGACAGGGTGGCAGAGAGAGAAAGGGACGGGATGAAGGTGTTGAAGGTCATAGTAGGAGGAAAAAGAAATAGGTGACGTAAAAATGGGAGAATATTTATAGACTCCTGCAGATTAGAAAGTGGAGACTGGTATAGAAGAGGCAGCAAGTTAAGATTGGGAGGTACGGAGGAAAGGGATTCTACTGTAGTCTCGAGGTTGGAAAGGAAGGGACGGATGTGAAAGGAGGATGCCATGATCTGATAAGAGAGAAACGAAACGAGGATGCCAAGTGTCCGAGATAACAAGGGAAAGAGTTTGAGTTAGAAAAGGGACGGATGAATGAAGCTGATAGACACTGTATGTATGTATGTATGTATGTATGTATGTATGTATGTATGTATGTATGTATGTATGTATGTATGTTCGTTCGTCTGGAGGTTGCAACGACGAAAGAAATTACCGAAAGTTTTTCTCATTCTTATTTTTTTATCTATTTTTGTTTTTCAGTAACGCCGTAAGCCATATTTCAGGTATTCGATCACATCCGGACCAGAGAGGGTAAACAATGATGCTGTAATTATGTCCAGTTCACGTGTATTTGTTTTCCTGAAAGAGATACACCGTTTAGTCACACATTATACTGACACATAAGGAGGTTTGTGCGAAGGAACTTACAGACGAAATTCAAGCCATGTTTTTGTGTTTCCTAGACACTATATTGTTACCTTTTAAAGAATCAATTTGGCCTTGTGGAGAGTTTTGTGTGAAGATGTAAAAACGCGCTTACTCATGGACACCTAAACCCAAGGCTAATGGTATTCCTTTATCCTTGCTTAAGGGGAGAGTATGCTTTTGATAGATTGGAGTGCCTTGATTCCTCCAAAGTATGCCAGGAAACAGACCCAGATGAAGAAAAATAATGGTATCCTGTTGCCTGGAATAGTTTGGAGGAATCATAATCTTCAAAATTGTCAAAACTATACCCTCCCCTTAAATATTCAATCCCTTCTGTATCTACTCAAACACACACATAATAAATATGCAGTGGATAAACGGTCAGGCCGCCACCAGAATCATTAATCTTGACTCCCACTTCCTTGCTTCCACTCTCACTTTTTGAGCAACTGTTGCTCTCATTTCCATGCAGTGTTCACCACAGACTCTCCTCCTTGTATCATAATAAACAAACTCATCTCTTCACCACTATTCTCCTTCATGTTACTTGCCACTTCACATTTTCACTGCTCCTATATATATATACCTGGTAAATACAAAGCTTTATCATAATATTTCATGTATATCGCTGCAACACAACTCTTCTGCTAATGTCTCGTTCATTTGATCTCTAACCCGTTTAGTAAAGTTAGTCAAAAGTTATACCCATCATTTATATTCCTTCCCCTTTATATTCACATCCTATATTAACAACATTCACTAACTCCTATCTCTGTGAAGCTCCGTGTTTGTTCATCTATACAAGTTTACGTAAGGCCCCGTACCCTGCCCACGCCTCTCCAAACCCGTCCTTCACCCTTCCATTAAAAACCCTAAAGCTTAAACATTTACCTTCTGAAAAAAAAAAAAACTTGTCTTCCTATCCAAGTTCAGTCTCTATCCATCCACGTCAAACCCTATTATATACTCCTGTCCATCCACTACAAGTTTCATCCCCGTCCCTATCGCTATATCAATAAATGTATCTAACTATCTATCTATCTATCTATCTATCTATCTATCTATCTATCTATCTATCTATCTATCTATCTATCAGTGTATGTGTAATCTCTTTCCTCTCCATTCAAATTCCGTCCCTATTCCTCCAACTTTATATTATGGCCCTTTCCAGTTCCCTCCTATTGTTCCTGGTTTAGACGACCCCTGGTGAGCAACAGGGGCCCCGTTAGTTAGCCCACCACGACCCATAACGGTTGTACTCTACTCGCTGGACTCTCTTTATTGGGATGGGACGGTGTGGTGGGTGTATAGTAGTGATGGGTTGGTGTGTGTGTGTAGTAGTGATGGGACGGTGTGGTGGGTGTAGTAGTGATGTCATGATGAGATTGAGTACTAGACTGACAACTAAATTGACACGAGAGAGAGACAGAGAGAAAGAGAGAGAGATAAAGTAAAGAGAGAGAGAGACAGAGAGAAAGAGAGAGAGATAAAGTAAAGAGTGACAGAGAGAGAGAGAGTAATTGAAGTGCTTAGTCTATAATTCTTGCAAGATATAAATTTCTGGGTACTCACAGGTGGATTACCTTCTGGGTTTGAATTGAAGTCCCCACTCCAGCCACGGCCACTGACCCTGCCTCTACCCCTGCCCCTGCCCATAATCCTACTCCTACTCCTACCCCTGCCCCTACCCCTACCCCTGCTCCTGCCCCTGCCCCTACCCCTGCTCCTACCCCTGCCACTGCCCCTGTTCCTGCCCCTACACCTACCCCTCCTCCTTCCCCTTCCCCTTCTCTCTCTCTCTCTCTCTCTCTCTCTCTCTCTCTCTCTCTCTCTCTCTCTCTCTCTCTCTCTCTCTCTCTCTCTCTCTCTCTCTCTCTCTCTCTCTCTCTCTCTCTCTCTCTCTCTCTCAGAATAGATGTATATATTATAGGTTTCCATACACGGTTTAGACTTTAGAGGAATCAGCTACCCTCATATTAACCTTCTTGGGATGGAAAATTGATGCTGAATGGAGTGTGAGAAAATGTGTGTGAGAGAATGTGTGTGAGAGAATGTGTGTGAGAGAATGTGTGTGTGAGAATGTGTGTGAGAGAATGTGTGTGAGAGAATGTGTGTGAGAGAATGTGTGTGAGAAAATGTGAGAGAATGTTTGTGAGAGAGAAAGTGAGTGTAAAGGACGAGGGAGAGAAGCGGACAAGAGGTTGCAACTTTCTTTTTTTTTTCCTCTTTAATTTTTTTGTTGTGAGTCTTGGTGTGGCATTTCCTGAGTACGGGCACGGTACAGCCAGGGGCACAAGGCTTGGCTCACCTCCCTTGGCTTGGCTCAGCTCACCTTCCTTGACTCACCCTGGCTTGGCTCACCTCCTTTGGCTTAGCTCACCTTGGCTCGGCTCACCTTGCCTTGGCTCACCTTGGCTTGGCTCTGCATCAGGATCTCGTCGTGTCTGTGAATAACAAATAAAAATGTATGAATGACTTGAGTAGGATGATGTCGATGAGTTGTACTGAAGGCGAGTGAATCCTCCAAACTCTGCCACGAAACCGATTCCCTCCCAGTATAGGTATATAGAGTTTTGTTGGACAGTTTAATTGGAGGAATCAATGCCCTCCTCCCCTTAATTAAATTCTTCATCGACAAAAACAATCACAAGTTCTCTATTCGTTTTTACATAGTGTGCGAAGAAAATGTTGTGTGTTGGTTTATCTAGTGTGTGTTTTCCAAGTGTTATTTATCGTTTACTGTTTGTTTAGTGAGCACCAGGAAAGGTTTTAGTAAATATGTTTGTTGTCAGATGGTCAGGCTGGGGAAAATAAAAATTCAAGGGTGCTTTTCCTATTATACACACACACACACTCCATCATCATATAATCTTTCCATTCACTGGTGACAGAGTGAGGTGATGTATACTCGTAGACACAGAAAGTTAGTTGTTTTGTTCTTGGTAATGTGCGAATAATATTATACACTTTCTGTCAACTCAAATTAAATTAAATAAATAATAATAAATAATCTATACTATAATTTTCTCTTTTTAATTTTTTTGGTAATGTATGAACAATATCCACACTTTCTGTCAACTCAATAATCTATCATTTTCTGTTCTTAATTAACCCTCCATGGTAAACACAGCATATTTTGTTCTCTCCATTCATTCCTCTTTCGACACTCATAAGTTTTCGTTCATTGGGATTTTTGCCGAGTTTTCAAGGTTAGGTTTCAAAATAACCCACCACTCTTCCACACTTCCCTTAAAAGTTCAAACTCAGTGAAGGGGAGGTTGTTATTCGATGGTTGGGTCAAGGTTATACTATGGCACAACTCTCTCACTCTATAATACTGCTGTTTGTGTGCCCCTCCCTGCCCCGATGTGTTGGTCGATTCCACCACATCATACCACGAAACTGATTCATTCATTAATTAAGTATAGATGTTGTTTTGGGACTCAGTTTGGGGAAATCGACAGCCTCCAATCCCTTGTCAAAATTATACTGTACTTCCCCTCCCCCCTCCCCTATATTATGAAGGTTTATCCCCCCTTCTCCCCCTCCCCATATGTAGGTTTATCCCCTCCTTCCTCCCCCCAGTCCCTCGAGGTGAGAGTAGCCACCACAACTTTACCCTCCCCCAGTTGGTTGGTGACGAGTGTGGTAGCGAAAGCGAGAGTTTTTTTTATCTTTCTTTTATTTTGTGTGAGACTGACAGAAAGACAGACAGAGAGATAATAAGCCTTTCATTCCTTCCCAACCATATACATAACCACCAGCCACCACCAACACTGGACTCTCTCTCTCTCTCTCTCTCTCTCTCTCTCTCTCTCTCTCTCTCTCTCTCTCTCTCTCTCTCCCCTGTGTTTCACTCTGAGATGCAGGGGAGTAGGTAAGGGAAGGAAAAGGATATAGAAAAACTGAAGAAAATATATATATAGACAGCTAGGAGAGAATGGAGGAAAGGGAGGGGAAGAAAGAGGAAATAGAAAGATCGAAAAAATATAGGCAATAAAGTTTAGATGAGAGTTAGTAGAAGATTGACTGCCTAGGAATGAGAGATGAGAGGAGAGTGTAGGAATTAAATAGACGAAGAGATGCAAGAAGGATAAAGTAGAGGAAGATGAGTTATATAGGTATGGAGCTTTTTTGAGTGAGTGGACAAGTACACACACACACACACACACACACACACACACACACACACACACACACACACACACACACACACACACACCAAACTTTCCCCCCCATGCAGGCCACACTCACTTTCCCCACCAGGCCTTCATGGGGGCGTGGGGAGAGGGGAGGGGGATAGGGAGGGCAGGTATAAGGGTGGGTGGTTTTGGTGGTGTTGTGGTGGGGGAGATGAGAGAGTTAGAGGAGGCGTATAGTGGAGGGACTTAAGGGAGAAGGTTGGAAGGGGAGATGAATGATGGGAAGAGGGGAAAGATGGGAAGGGGAGATAGATGCTCTTAATTGTTGGTAAATTGGAAGGACTCTGATTCCTCCAAATTAACTACTATGCCACGAAACAGATGGCCGGCCTCAGTGGTACAGTTGCCTCCAAAAATATCGAGACACTACCTACTAACTAGAGTCTAGCAGGTAATGTCTCGAAATTTTTGGAGGCAGCTGTACGAATAGGGAATCTGTCTGTCTCGTTGCTGCATAGTAGTTTGAAGGAATCAGAAACCAACCTTCCAATTCACCCAAAAGAGATTCTCCCCTTAATTAAAAGTGTTGCCAGATATAAGGGGGAGGAGGTGAGGTTTGGACACTGTTTAGAGTTGTTGCCAGATCCGTGACGAGGTTATACATGATCAGTTTAACTACTTATGAGAATTATTTTGGAATGTGTCTACTTTGGTCTTAATTGTCTCGTAACAAAAATGTCGTGTACATAATATCAAAACGGTAAGATACGTAAGATGGTCGGAGTATACAGTATGTTCCTCAGTAGGCGTATATAATAACCTCTAAAATAATACATAATAATGAAGGAGTTTAATTTAGGGGGTGCGGGAGTAGGGGACAAGCTTGGTAGGGGACTGGGGGGTGCGGGAATAGGGGGCTAGGCTTAGAGTGGGTAGAAAATCTGTCCCCTATTTCCGCAGCCAATACATGGCTGTAGGTGTCTTATGAGAGAGAGAGAGAGAGAGAGAGAGAGAGAGAGAGAGAGAGAGAGAGAGAGAGAGAGAGAGAGAGAGAGAAGAGAGAGAGAGAAGAGAGAGAGAGAGAGAGAGAGAGAGAGAGAGAGAGAGAGAGAGAGAGAGAGAGAGAGAGAGAGAGAGAGAGAGAGAGAGAGAGAGAGAGGGGGGGGGGGGGGGGGAGGAAGTATAAAAATGATGTCATATGAAGTGAGCACCAAATAATCAAGGGAAAGTGATAATATATATTTGAGCAGCTCAGACATAATAAGAGTGTTTCCAGGACGTAACAAGTAATTAAGTTGGCAGTATAATGACACACAGGCGTCAACACTCTATTATAACTGTCTACAATAATTTACAATCATGTTTCTCTCTAACCCTTCAACAACAACGGCTGATGACTTGTACATTCCACTCCTCATTGACCAACAACACCAGGCGAGTACATAGTTGGGTTGGGGGGAAATTGTCGTAACGTCGGTCGTGTCTTATAGAGGATTATTTATTGTCTGATAATTATATGTTACTGCGTCCTCAAAATAATACTACATATACAAAACTATATATGTAAGTAAGAGGTCTTCAGTGTGTATTGTAGACTCCTGAAAACCATAACAAATACACACAACAACAAACATACACACAACAAACACACACACACCACAACACACACACACACACACCACAACAAACACACACACACACACCACAACAAACACACACACACACCACAACAAACACACACACACCACAACAAACATACACACAGCACACACATAAACACACACACACGTATGTCGAGGGCTCGTGCGCTGCTCAGTAATAAAATTGTCTTTACTATTTACGTCGTGGTGAGGCAAGTGGCTCAAAGTTACGTCTGGTTAAATTCCAGCATATCTTAAGCAATGAGGCAATAAGGAAGAAGCAATCACCGCCACGATATTCTGGAGTGAGAGAGAGAGAAAGAGAGTATGAGTATGAGTATGAGGATGAGTGTGTATACTGGGATATATTATTACACACACGTTCAGACATATACGTGCAGTATCTTTAATTAATTTAATACCCATAATTTTATTCATACAACGGTGATAATATGTATGTATGCATGGTACTCTTTGCTTCTGAGGTCCCTGACTCGTTTTGGTAATATTGACAACACCACAACATACTGACCTTGTAAGTCTGATGTTCGATACTGCATAGCCAGCCTTGTGAGGAAGAGTACTACTGCCTTCCTGTATATATCCTTGTGAGGAGGAGTACTGCCTTCCTATATATTATATCCTTGTGAGGAGGAGTACTGCCTTCCTATATATTATATCCTTGTGAGGAGGAGTACTGCCTTCCTGTATATCCTGGTATGTCCTGGTGATACGTAACTCCTGCATGACATCCCTATAAATAATGACTCCATCAGTAAAGCTTTATCTACTCTACGACACGACGAATATAGTCCTCTTTATAAACCACAAAACATAACATTGGAGCGAGTCACGGGTGAGCGCTCCTTGAAAAAAATTTAACAATCAGAAATATAATGTTACAATATTTTATTTAAAGAGAAAACTTGCAAGGTGTTTTGAGTGCATGTTTTTTTTGTTTTTTTCTCTCTTTTGTGAAGCATTGTATTTCGTTCTCTTTTCTGTTTTGACCTCGTATCAGAGCCGTGTTCTACTTAAACTATATGCTTTTCTGTGTCAAACTTTTTTATGCTTCATTATAACCGGACAGCGTTGCCACTTTCACTTTCACACGCCAGGGTCGCAGTGGTGCCAGCCAGCTCTCGGCCAACACACACACGCGTTGCACAGTAGGACTATAGTTGGGAGCATTAAATGTTGCTGCATCTGTTATCTCTATCCTTTGACAATACAGATATCTTGAAGCAGTACAAATGTATATTCTTCTTATTGTTTTATTACGTACAGGAAAACGGAAATGCACCTTCTTTTCTCATCACATTTACCCTATAAATTTTACGCATTGGTGAAGGGAAGGAAGCGACTACATTCTCATCTGTGACTGTACAACATGAAACTCCAACGTGGCAAATGTTGACGTTCCAACACAATTTAAAAACAAGATAATAAGTTGCTGTTTGCATAACGGAGTGAATATTATATAATCTCTGCCTCTGTTTGTGTGTGTGTGTGTGTGTATTATGACACTGTGTTGCCTCCTGTTAATATTCTCTTACCCAATGTTGGCACTCCAGTGTCATGTTGGCACTCCAGTGTCATGTTGGCACTCCAGTGCAACATTTTGGCACTTTCTCAGCTCATGTTAGCACCCCTCTGTAACAGGATTCGAACTCATGTACCTTTTGTTCATGAACTTGCAGGAGTATCGAAGGTCTTATAGTAACTACCTTCTAAGCCTACGAGTGCTGAAGGAAATACATCTAAGGGAGGGAGTGTGAGTGCAGTTTGGCACGTGTCTCTATTATTATACACACTGTCCCAAACCACCAGCAATGTTGCTTGTCACTCACCTTACCACAACAACAGGAAGATGATGTTTTCTAAGTTGAGGGAAAGTTATTAAGGACCCTGTGAATTTGTATGGAAACTGGAGGCTTCTGATTCCTCCTGACTATGCCACGAATCACGCTCCTTCCAAGTTGGTGGTGTTTCGTGGCTGTGTTTGAAGGACTCGTTTACCTCCAAATTTTCTGACTAGGAAAGTTATCCACTGCCAGAAGGCGAGGGAAAGTCGAGTGTTAGGAAAGTTTATTTATTGTCAGATGGTTGTGTTACCCTCATCTACTGTAGTCTTCGCCGGGATCTCGTTCTACATGGCTTTATCCCTGTACAGAGATAGATTTACATCCTCGCCGTCGGAAAGCAGGATAAGACGGTATATGCAATATGTTTGTGTGTATGTAGTATATAGATGGTGAGTGGTAAGTGGGCAAATGTGCAAGAGAGTATGATTATTAAGTCCATTTTCCTGCTTCGCACACAAAAAAGATACACAACAACAACAACAACAACAACAACCACAAAATGTTGCATCAGAGTCAAGTGTTCACACGAGAGGTCTATTGTTTTGGAGTACAAGTAGTTAAAAGTGTAATAATCGTTGTTGTTCATTTGCTGTTGTCTCCCCTCCATGTCCATCATCAGTTAAAGAAGTATGGACATGAACACTCCAGAGAAACATCTTATTAGGGTAATCATCTTGTTTGGGTAAGAGTATCATCAAGAAATTAATATAATATTTATAAATATATGAGTGACAACTAATTACTGGTATTGTCTGCTACGATTCGCCGATTTAAAGATGTCTAACAAACAAATATACATTCGCGGAGAATATGCAAGGTGGCAATCCATCCTCTCTCTCTCTCTCTCTCTCTCTTTAGAATGACAGCTGGGGGGTTGAGAGAAAACGAAGAAACCGTTTTGGGTAACTGAACCAGAACAAATAGACGCACTTTCTATTTACAATACAAGCGTTCTTTATCTCCACGAGTTGTTTGATCTGTACAGCAAGACCAGACCCTTCACACTGAGAAAGTATTGCCTTCCTATGCTGGCTGGGAAAGCAAGTTGAGAGCAGTGAGATGTTATTTCAAGTGTGTATAGGCTTTGACCTTCCCACAAAGCTTAATAAAAACAACTGATCAGTAATTCAGTACATGTAAGGAATGAGGTCTGTATAATACTCTTTATATATATCACATTGATAACTGTCTTTTCATCAAAAATTTCCCTTGTTTTTAGCTCCGGCCTCAGCCGAGAGCTTTAGGTTTTATCGTAATTATTGTTCTTGTTCTTGTTCTTCTTGGGGCGACCACTTCTTAAAATGGTTCAACTGACTCACTCACTCACTCACTCTCTTCCTCCCATCCATTTTCTTTTACCGACATTTAATATTTTTTTTCAACCGAGAGGGGATTCAACCGAGGGGTTCACCCTCAATAAATAGGGTTCATTTTCAAAATTTCAATATAACCATATGAATATGAAAATCCAGATAAAACATAATTAATATTTTTTAAACTTTTACATATGGATATTTTATTATTTCACTTGAATCATTAAGAGCCGGAGCTTTTGAAGGGTTTTCCTTCATGTTCTTGTTTCTGCTTTGCTTCGCTATGAACAATGAGGGTCAGTAACGGCAAGGCTAATTAAGACTGTCCTAACCTTCAGTAAAACGGAGGCATTAGTAGGCCTATACATAAATATTACACTGCAAACTAATTAATGTTACACTGGGAGTGAAGATAAATGTAAGTGTTCAGAACATATCAAATCCTATAAACCATGAAACTCAGCAGTAATATATGCAGAATAATTAATGTAAATCGATTTATTTCTGTACAGTCTGTATTACCGTACTACTGGCTGGTCTCTGACGTTATCGTATGAGAGGAGTGTTATTACACCGCCCCACCCCGAAGGGTGGGCGGTGTATTGTTTTCGGTGCTGGATATTTATTTATTTATTTATTTATTTATTTATTTATTTATTTATTTATTTATTTATATGTTCGTGTGCCTGTTTTAAATCTAGCGTCCACAGGTTTAGCCGTATGATGTTCATTTTTTTTTCTATTGATATTTATTCATCATAAAACAAAATTATTAACTTTTGGGCAAAATCGGTCGAAGGTCAAGGTCACAAAAAAATAAAGATAGCAAAGGGCGAGTGGTCGCTGGTATCTTTAAGGGGCGGTGTTGCCATCGAATGATGTCTTGTTCATTCATTTGTATTAGTTAGTCATCTATAATCTCAAGGTGGACATGAACAATCAATCGGTTTCTATATGAACGAACGGAATAACACTGAGCTATAATTGTTTATATTAAAAGTTGGATAATAAAGCAGTGATCAATCACCCGAATAAATTATAGGGTCTTATACGAAGAGGGAAGCTGCATGTAACTCCAGCCGCTCTTAATATCATTACTATTATTATATATACATAAATATAGCAGTTTCTCATCTCCTATCCCTACTCTCTCCTCCTTCCCTCAGTAATGTTGTGCCACGGGTGTCCTTACGTCACAACACACCACACCACCACCACCACCACCTGTACACAATCTACTTTGAACTGCTTCACTCCGGCAACCACACAAACAAGAAATAATATTATAGTGCACCACTTTATTCACTGTACCATATACTACAATACGAATGATTAAAGCCATCCTTATGGTCTTGGGTGTTAGAGGTTGGTTCTGTATATTATCTATTATCTATTAATCTTCTGCAACTTTTTTTTTTTTAGTTCATCTATTTACTAATTTACTTATCATCCAAAGCATCTGTTTACCTTTATCCATCTATCTATAGTAGAGATAAAACATTATATATTATAATAGATATCATCTGTTTCATAATGTATAAATATTTACTTCCTTCATAGATACCGGGTCACATGATTCACATAGCAGAATAATCTATCCTCTAACGTGCAGAGAGAGAGAGAGAGAGAGAGAGAGAGAGAGAGAGAGAGAGAGAGAGATAATAATAATAGAAAATATATATTCAGTACAGATGTGTGAGAGATGTTAGGTTAGGCCACGTCATCCTTAACCCTGATATTCTTTCGGTGGGTAAGTTTTTGCCTATTGGTGTGCTCAATAATGCACTTACTGTATTATGTTAACTGCACCCAGCTATCCTCTTATGTAGCCTATCCTCAATCCATCCTAACCCCAATAAGGAGAAGGTAGTGTTGTGTTTCTCTCCTTTTTTCGTACGCTATTTGTGATTGAAGTGAATTTTACCCGGCATAGGCAGTTATGTAACTATTATGTAAGGTATTATTTTACCCGGCGAATGCATTAATGTAATTTTTTTCATGTAATTGTTGTTTTTAAACAATGAAAGGATTCATGTAGTCCTAATATTTATTATATTCATTTTATTTTCTTCATCAGTAAAAAAGTTAGTTTCAGGAACTATCAAAGACACTAAATTGCAAAAATCTGTTATCAGAGACACGCAAAAATACAGTAGGCCTACTGTGCAACTTTGCTTTGAATGACTCAAAATTGTTCAAAATGGCCAATAAAAAACTAAGTGATAGTGAAATACAGGCACTGGTGAATGAGTCAGGCCTACGTAATATTACTTGTAAATATGAGGAGGAAAATGAGGAAGAGCATGTGGTGAATATGAGGAGAGAAATGAGGAAGAGCATGTGGTGAATATGAGGAGAGAAATGAGGAAGAGCATGTGGATAACGTGGAGCCTGCTGATGAGAGTGAAGCTGAAGATTGTGAGGATAATTTTGAAGCAGATTTATTGTTTGATAGTGTACATTTTGCTACATAACCTATAATGTTACAGATCTTGCTGATGATTATAGTCACGGTATAATGACTTATATCGTGATTATAGTGATCCTAAAGATAAGGAAATTATTAATATTAGAAAAATCAGGAAATATATAATAGAAGATTGCTACTTCAACACCAAAGAAGCAGCGTCTGACACAATCTGCTAGCACCTGAATCTCACCGAGTCCATACCATTAGGCCCCTCCCATCCACAACCAGCCTCTCATGCAAAACCACAAGATTTAAAAAAATGAATAAAAAACAACAAAAAAAACTCTGATCCAATTGCAGTAGACACGGATTTCTCACTTGTCACTTCAAGAAAGTCACTTTGACCACCAAAAGTGAGTTTACTTGGTAGCCTATACTCGGGCACGCCGCCACAGGTATCCAACTGTCCATGTCAGCTATATAGGCCGCCACTGAGGAACATATTATTATTATATGCCTAACTACACCGAAGGTCCAACACACACACACACAAAGAGAGGAAGAGAGACACACAAACACACACCTTTTCTTGTCATGTACAGGGGATTGGAAAAAAACTCTTATTTTCGTGGTCCTCATTTCAGCTTATGGTGATTTGTAAGAGAAACTACCCACTCAGCCTGAATCTCCAGGGTTCGAAAGAGTTAGAAACCCAGCCCAGGGCCCATGGAGCTTATTTGCTTTTAGCTATAGATTTTAGAGTACAGGGTTCATGTACACATTTATTCGGTACACCCAGGGGTCGCCACGTTATCTAGTACATCAACTTGCCAAGTTGGCAAGTGTTAGTTGGATGGCTGCACACACCTATAAACATTTATGATAATTTAGCGTTACTTTTGCCGACAATATTTTGAATGTTCGATATCAGTGGAATTTTTTTTTAAGATATTTGTTTTAGAAAATACCCACGACTGTACAATCGCACTGTAAAGTGAAATTATGTTACGATTTTAAAATTGTTTTGTCTATTGACAACAGAATAGTATTGTATTATTTGTTGCAGGTGGTCACAACCCTTAATACCTGTTGTGCTTATTATTTCACATCTGGTAATTACCGAACCATTTTACCTTAGCTTGTAGTTTTAGTTTGAATTAAGTGTGGTTAATTAATGTACAGGATGTAAGACATTGTCGGACAACACGACAAATAGAGTTTTGTCTCATTGTATATTACATACTTATATATACAATATATGGTATAATATATGTTTTCATAACAGACAGCCTGTTTATAGCATTAACGTTCTTTAAGTTTTCCACATAAAGCTATGGACACACACTGACGAGAAATAAAGGGAATTTGTATAAATATGAAACAACTGCCACGTCTGAACATCCACGAGGGCGTAAAATTGAGACAGATGTTGGGTCAAGATACAGGTGTGTCGCAGGTGTATGGTGATAGGATGGACCCAAGGTGGTGTTACTGTATGTAAATTAGTACAGTTTCCTCCACTTTTATATTATTGTTTTCACTACCCTCCCCCCTCTACTTCCCTACACCATTGCATCACGCCCATCCCTCACCTTACACCACCGATCCAACAGCACCCTCCTCTAAACTCATACTGCCAAGGCTAGACAATGGGATACTGTAAACTGTAGCCTAAAGGTCTGCATGGATCCTAGTCCATGTAGCTTTGCCAGCTTGACAATTGCTTGTCTCGCTCAAAAGTCAAAACTGAGCATAATGATACGCCTTCCTCCCCAGTAGTACTGTAACAAACCAAATTACGAGGTCCAAATAGCTTACTTTTTAAGGAATAAGACCAGTACAATTTGGAAACGCTTGTTTTAGTTTAAAAGTAACGTAAATAATAACTTGGTCAACACACATTAAGTTACATTTTGTAAGGAAAAAAATAACAATAAGGATAAGGTACTATGAATATAAATATTTACTTTATACTTCCCATCCTTTACAATGATGCGGTATCAACAAACCGCATAGTTGCCGCATACAACCAACTCGATAATTACTGTTGCAGTAAATATTAGCTATGAGAGAACAATGTAACGTTTGATAACTTAAACGGATGTAAGAATAAAAGAAAATGGATTCAGATCGATAAATATCATAACTAAAGTCCAGTTTTAGTGCATTATTTGATAAAGTGACAACTGTAGAAGGAGTGCCACACTGCCACGCGGCATACACCGATACATATATACACAGTGGGAAGTAGGAAGGTGTGTTATTACATACACTACCTCGTAGGTGTAACAGTAAAAAGCCTACTGTAGAAGTTTTCAATCCTTTGTCTTCAATATCTAAGGCAAAATCATCACGAAATGGAGGAAACAACAGCAGCAACACCACTGAAGCGGGTGTTAATTACAGGTATAACTGGACAGGTATGTCACTCACTCATGGGTTTGTTATTCTGATGGTTTGATTTGTCCTGGGTATAGTCCAAGGTGACGTGGCAATATTCAGTTAACCTCTTGCTAATTAATGGACTGGTTTTCTGCCTCTCACATCATGTCCCTCATTCTCACTCACATGCCTACCCCCTCGTTCTATAATATTATAATTTCTAATTTAATATTATAAGTTACCACCTCAACTTCCTTATAAAATCTACATGGAGAATGAACTCAGGTGGCATGGCACAGCTTCAGAATGACTTTGTCTCTTGAATTTTTAATATTTCTTAATTAACTCCTGCATCCTGTTGATACATTTACCAATTTAGGGACATGGGAGGGTCAATGTCAAGTTTTGGGACAACGCTCCCTCAAGATTGTATGGGGTTGGGTGGGGCATCTCAGAAGCATTTGCTGATGAAGTGCCTTAAATGAAAATTGTCTTAAATTGGTCCAAAATAGGAGGCAGTGTTGGTAAAAGGGGATACGAGGCTGACTGCGACGTCACAAGAATGGCGGGCGATGGGGACGCTACTTTCTTACACCTATGGCACTTCCCTACCCCTGTGCCACCTACCTATGCCTAACTACAAATGTGGATATTATATTACAGATAATTATTTTCATTTCAAATATTCCTTGGTAACTTAGGCATTCCCTTACACAAATGCATTGTTTTAGACAATGGAAAAGTGTGTGCCACTTTTTGTGATGTGAACAAAACCAGACAATTTCTGCTCATCATTTTATACCAGAACTTGATGTATTCTTAGATGTAAGCAACACCAAAAAAATATACAATTTAACTTTGAATTCGTCAAGCATTTGGCATTGCTGTATGTTGAGTTTTTGCAACTTATATTGCTGGCTAAGGCTCTGAGCATGTTTCATTATGATTTTGAAACAGAGAAATGAAGAATTCCATTTTGTCATTTTGCCCTGAAAACTGACTTTTGAATTTCCTTGCCTCTTGATGTGAACTTGGGGAGGCAGAGGCTGGTATTTGTAGATTAGATAAGTTTTAAAGTTTGGTATTATAAGTAGCCTACTTTATGCAAATACCATTTCTATAAAGTACTTAAGTACAAATACAAAGTACCGGTACTGGAAATTATATATTGGATATTAGCAGTCTAGTAAGACAATTGATGCATATGATTTACATTTCAGGATTCTCATGTTTCAGCCTATATTTGTTACAAATTTTACAGGATGGATCATACCTGGCAGAACTGATGCTGTCCAAGGGGTATGAGGTTCATGGAATCATCAGGAGAGCTTCAACATTCAATACAGGCAGAGTTAGACATCTGTATGAAGACCCCAAGGTGAACAACAAACTTATTTAACCATTTATACAACATTACTGTAATTTTTCATAGTAGATACTTCAATATTTTGGTGCCCATACCTATTACTAGGTATGCCTTAAACAATGGTTAATGGCTTTTGCAGATTTTCTCTGTTTACCACCAGAGGATTTTATTGAATGAGGGAAGCACTACAGTACTGTACTGATATCCATAGCCTTGGGTAACTATATTGGCCTGTGGATAGAAAATTGAGAAT
Source organism: Petrolisthes manimaculis (assembly GCA_034508575.1). Lineage (NCBI taxonomy): Eukaryota > Metazoa > Arthropoda > Malacostraca > Decapoda > Porcellanidae > Petrolisthes > Petrolisthes manimaculis. The sequence goes on along the minus strand of JAWZYT010004031.1, from coordinate 33,676 downwards.
ACCTGTCATAAAGGAGTTTTGCATTAGGCTACATATGTAAAATTTTATACAGTGGAGAATGTACCATGGTGTGGTTAAGGAGGATAGGCCTATGTCAGTTGGCTTCAGAGTCTGGTGAAGTATCTTAGGCTTGGAGAAAGGCAGTTAGTGTACTCCTTTATAAAAATAAGGGAGAGGAGAGTGACAGTAAATACTATAAAGGTACAGGTATGTCTGTTAAGCATAGATGGTAAAGTATATGGTATAATAGTAATTGAAAGGGTTTCAGAAAGATCGGAGGAGTTGGTGAACGAACAAGCAGGTAGGTTTTTGTGGTGGCAGAGGATGTACTGGTCAGATGGGCAGGGGACATATTAGTAAACTTATCTGGTTTCTCAGTTCACGAGTCTGTGAAACTTATATTTCCATACTATACTCTATGACTTGGCAGATGTGGCAACAGGACTTTAGCTGCCGACTGTACATGGATGCAGTGAGGAAAGAGGTAAAAGCAAGAATTCTGGGAAGTCTGTGTGTAAACGAAGGAAACTAAACTCACAGTAGACTTCTGGAAGAGGCCTTTTCAGGCCTGTGGCTCCAGTTCATATATCACATTTTCACTGTGCTCTTCACTCATCCTGTACTGGAAGTTTTGTTTTTTGGGTCTGAAGGGGAAAGTGTTTGTGTGCATGACTTATTTCACTAGGTACTCTGTGTTTACTTTCTCTATTCTGTTCACTTTTTCTACCCCTGGTGCTAGAGCTGCCCCACCCTTGAGTAAAGGGAAATGGGGCATTGATGATGATGACATATTTCTTAATCCACTATTTGACATTAACAAGTAAATATTAAAATATTTTTCTTACTTGAATTAACTGTAGCCTATATACAGGATGTAACAGCAGTGCATATACTAACTTGGAGGATAATATCCTTGGATAATTCAAATCAACTAGGTCTATATGGTAGCAAGTTGATTTTACATTTGGCAGCAAATGTCCTGTCGACACATCTACCAAGTCATGAAGCAAGTATGGAAATACTGTATAAGCTGTAAGGACTTGGAAACTGAAAAAAACAGAGAAGTATATTAATTTTCCACCTAGATATTGTATTTCTATATGGTGAATGTGTTTATTCAATGATTAACCTTTATGTTATCTTTCAAGAAGGGCTGAAAATAAGGCGATACAGTACTACTTTTGCCGCCGACTGTACATTGTTTGGCTGTTACAGTACATTTATTATTTGTTAATGAATGAGGATGAAAGGTAAAGGGAAACATGTGGATTTGTTGCTTCAGACTGCCTGATGATAGTCTGAGCCAAGGACTATTTGTTGTCATTGTACTGCTTTACACAAGACATGTGAATAATCTTTGCAAAACCTTATGTGGTTTTCCCAATACATTTCACCCTCATTTATTAACACATATTTAATGTAGTCCTACTGTAACAGTCAAACAGGTTGTCCTCCAAGTTAGTACATGCAATGCTGTTGCATCCTGTATATCCTGAAGTTTTAGTTGTTGTTGTTGTTGAAGTTTCTCAAGCTGTCTGAACGAGCAGCCCTGAGTCCCTAAGGAAGGTCTTGGTTTGAACCGGGCTTTCCCACAGTCCCCTCAAAGAGTGTATGTTGTGTTGTTAGCAGTTTGGTTGTGTGCATTACAGTCTTACATAAGGTGTTTTATAGAGTGGGATGCTATACTGCATTCTGGACAGGCATCCACCAGGATTGGTGAGTTATTTGAGTATGGATATTTTTGGGAGACTGGTTTTGGGATGGGGAGCACAGTGTAAGAGATAATAATATATGTTTATGATGACGTGTACTGGGTGTTGTTTTGATGTTCCTTGGCATGTGTGGATGTTCTGCCATGTGGTTTGGGTTTGGGGAGGCTGCAGCAAGTGTTTGCGTGAAGTTTTAATGTTTGTTGTTTGTGTTTTTTCACTGACAGATATACAGTAATAGGAGAACATAATCTTTGCTACTCTTGTAATACCTCCTCAAACAAGACCACACCTTTGTTAACAGGTTGAAGAATTGAGTTTTAATACAAGATACATTTTCTTTAAAGATTCATAAACAAGGACGAATGGTACTTCATTATGGTGACCTGACGGATTCCTCGTGTCTTGTTCAGATCATCTCTCAAGTACAGCCAGATGAGATTTACAACCTTGGTGCTCAAAGTCATGTAAAGGTATGGATGTTTCAATTGCGTTCATGTCATTTACTTGAAAAATATAATCCTTGTGTTAGCAAATGTCATTAATAATTTATAGGCTCAACATGTGGTAACAGACATAGTTGCTAAGGTTCTGAAGTGCAAGTAGTGTCTAGCCTGGTGGATTTTGGAATCTCTGAGTTCAGTTTATCATGAATAATTATCAACATCTGTTGTGGTTGTCTGAGAAAAAAAGTATGAACAGTTGATCACACTCCTGTGAGGTCCACACAGTGTTAGCAACTTTGGCTGAGATGATAATCCTGAATCACAAGATGGAAGCTCCATTCACTGCTGCCAATGAGTATTTCGAGCTGGTGGTTCGAGACTACTATTTCGACCAGAGTTGACAATGTTGTCTGGCCCTCACGAGAGTGCGTCTAAATATCACATGATAAAAAAACTATTGGTGCAGTTAATCATATGAAACATTTTGACACCTCAGACGATGGATACTGAAAAATAGCTTGTTTATTCCCGGGATATCATGAGCTGTGCCGATCACTTACAGAACCATCAGATCCCTCCTGCTTGATAATTTTTTTATCGAGTGTACATAACGTAATGTTTATTTAATTAACATAGTACATGTAGCTAAATCAGGTACTGTAGCTTGAAAACAATTACAGCATTATATTTACTACTTCTATTCTATGAATCATACAAAACCGTGAGAGATACCGTACTGCTCCAATCTTTCATACAGTATAAGGAAACACTAAATGATTTAGTGATACTGCTCTTTGTTTACAAGAGTAGTAAATGTTTCACCTTCCACATATAATAATAAGGCTGGAGGAAGTGAGGAAATTTAGAAACTGATAACAGGTACACTAACGGAATGTTTTTCATTATGCACTTCATGAAGTTCTGGTGTGAGATGAGTGTATATGAAGTGGCAGCCAAACCAGACATGCCTATTAATTCTGAGTGTGAAAGTGGCAAAGGTTGGGAAGAGGGCAGAGGAGGGTCTGGTGATCTTCTGGAAATCATGTGGAGGTTGCATTGCATGACAAATATGGGTGTGTTTAGAGTTAATATACAGTATATGGATAAATCATAATAAAGGATGATTCTATCAATTTATGAGCTAATTGCTCTATTGTGAACAAATCTTTAAACCCTCATGCTCCCTTCCACTCTCAGTTGCTAGTCATATGGCAAATGCTGCTGTTTTGGGATAACTTGCTTCTGAAGGAGGGTAATGTAGGACATTCACTGAGTGTACATATATGAACAGGTAGAATTAATTATTATTCTCTGTGTTGTATCCCAGGTATCTTTTGAATTGGCTGAGTACACTGGTAATGTGGATGCTCTCGGAACCTTGCGACTCCTTGACGCCGTTAGGACTTGTAAGTTGGAAAAGAAGGTCAAATTTTACCAGGCCTCTACTTCAGAGCTCTATGGAAAAGTTCAGGAAATTCCACAGAAGGAAACTACTCCATTTTATCCCAGATCACCTTATGGTAAGATCATTACTGTTATTGTAACTTGTTTGTATGGATTTTGGTGTACATTTCTGGTGATGATATTAAGTAGGCTTTATTAGCCTTTAGTCCTCATCTTTAGTACAGTATATAATAAAGAAAGCAAATGCAGTAGGTTTGCCTATTACTGTATGCATATTCTCAATGTGTGCTTCACCGCATTGCTTCCACAGTGTGCATTTGTAGCCAATAGTGGCCCAAATCTGCAGCCTTTCCCAGAAGCTCGTCTATATCCAGTTTCCGTGTGAAAGTAGCTGCTCCCCCAAACCCACTCTACGTCCCCAGCCGACCTCTGCCGCGCATGTGTACCCCCCTCTCCATTGTCACCAACTTGTTTCCCCCAACCCTACACCCTACCAACCAACACCTACCATCACCATGCCAAAGGTCGAGCATAAGAAGAAATTCCTGTCGCACTCTCTGAAGCCTTAGGTGATTAACTAAAGACCACAAATATTTATCGAGAACTATCCCCTGAGCCACAAAACAGGGCCTTTATTTTTTTTAGTGGGGGAGGGTTGGGGGTGCTGGAGTATGGGGTGGTCTAAGCTTCGCCCACCATCCCAGGCAGGCTAGAGTCAAGTGTTACTATACAGTACTACAATCAGCCCAGGGTTTTATCCCATGCCTTTCCAGTGGTACTATAGCCATGGCTTTATATAGCCCATGCAGTATTTTGTAACCCGTGCTCGATATCTATTGCATCGATCATCACAATTCGGTCTTAAGGAGTTAAGGAGGGGAAGGGAAGAGGAAATACTTTGATTGGCAAAGAGTTTGGGTTGGCAGAGTTTACCGTGCGTAGGACGCACGTGGATCTAGCGATTGACACCACATACTTCCAGATTTTTATTTTTTTTATTTTTGTATTGGGTACATGGACAAAATTGCATATAGACCCTTCTTCGTTAAAATAACGTATTTACTATGATTTTAATATTCCAGTAAACATTTTAAAGACGTTAAAGTGCATATTAATGAGCTAGTAATATAGTTTGAGGAGTTTTATTGTGCTGTACTATTTTTGGTGTGTGTACCTCAATGGATAAACATTCATCGGTTTTATATATACATGTGAATATTTCTTGATTTTTAATGTAGTATAAATGTTCCAAGTGACCACCAACAAAGGTAATAACAGAAAAATAAATTATTTCAGCAGATACTCGCTGCCTACAGTACGACATGCTTAACAGTCAAAACAATAACAAACACAGCAACCAAGTGATGTATGATGTGTTCTTGTAGTAGTATCGGCTTGGTGGTGGTAACTGTTTCTACTGGGAATGATTTTCCCTCGTGTGATTTATTACAATCGACAAAGAAGGCTTCAATACAAGATGAAGATGAAGATACAAGACTCAATCTGATGTTTGTTGATATTCGTTCATACGCTAGCCAGCCTCGAGAGCAGCAGACAGTACGGGTTACTACGTGACTATAGCTTTTTCAGCCATTAAACTCGCAAGAAACCAACACTAAATTATTCTGTTTCATTACAATGTTGATAAACTGGATCATTTGACTTCATAGTGATATCAATGGAACTGCTAAGGTGTGTGTTCGTATAAATACTAATACTAATATAGTTTTTAAATCATAATTATCGTTTGTTACCCTATATAAAATACATACATTTCTCGCGATGGTTATGGTGGTTGGAATAGTTTTATACAAGCACATATACACAAACTACCTCTTGACAAAAATATTTTATACTAATATCAATGAATATTTGCCTTAAAAATAGTTAAATATCTCCGTATATATGAATTGAAACCTCTCTTCGCCGAGTCAGTGTTCTATACGCTCGTACTCCCGCTGACAAAAAATGCTTTATTTTCATATTAATCACTTTGCTATTGACTCATGAGAGCATTTATTTATAAAAATAGTTAATATTATACTTCAATACCTATGTAAAATCAATAAATCTTCAACCTGGGCCTTATACAACCAACATCAAAGCACAACATAAAAAACATCACAAATTATTATGTGAGCTCATAGATAGGTACTCTTATGTTCTTAAGTGAATCAAAATAATGTTGTTAGTATAATATCATGACAGGGGGCCTGTGGTGAGCTAATTTGCATTGTCCTTTTTATAAAAAAGGAAATGTACAAATCTGGTGGTATGTGGCAGCTATTTTCTTCATGCGAACGGTCCTATAGGGAAGAACAGGACGTCAGGGAGGCCATTATGCGAACTGTGAGGAGTTGTGGTGCTTGTTCTCTTGTCGGGTGAAGTCGTGCCAGTAACCCAGCAATCATTTTGATGGAGCTGTATTTTCATTAGGCGTTTATGGACAAAATGAATGAGGTCAGCATTAAACACAGTGCTAGTGGGAGTGGTGGTTTGGTGGTGGGTGAGGGTAGTGCTGCGACCTTGAGAGGAGCAGTGGAGAGGCCGACATTGTCACGGCCAGCCTCGGAACCCCATCTCTCACTTCTAGTGTGTTTCTGTACTGCTATTTCTTTGGTAAAAACTTATATTCAATGCTACTGTGACTCATAATCAAATTACAATTACCAAATACTGTACTGTATCCTGGATATTGGCATATAAGATCTCTGTTAATTGTCAGTGTGAGGCAGTGACTACCCATAAGTAATTTTTCCCATATAAACATGTACTGTATTCATACTAAGCGATTTCCCTTTATGAAAGTGCCTCTGCTGCCCAAATAGGCAAACCTACAGTAATACCATTATATGTTCTCCTTCACCCTGCAAAGCTCCTACTCAGTGATATAAACCTTTTAAATTTAAACACCCATATAATTGGGTACTGAACTAGGGTCACAGAGAGCTTATGTTTAAAGAACATTTTACTCCAAATTACATGAAGGATCACTTGTAAACTATTGTCGTTGATTATGTTACACCTTGCATAAAAATATAGGCTATCCTTTGCATACGCAATTTGGCTTTCCACAGGAAGTGCTGTTCTTCAGTACCTTAACCCATCTGAATGAGAAATCACTATAAAGTTTGTTCAAACTATCATACAGTACCTACAATGTGTTTGAGTAATTTGTGGAACGAAGTTGTAGAACCGTATAATTTTGTTTGTTTTCCAGGGGTTGCCAAATTGTATGCATATTGGATTGTGGTAAACTACCGAGAATCATATGGAATATTTGCCTGCAATGGAATTCTCTTCAATCATGAGTCACCACGGAGAGGGGAAACTTTTGTGACCCGCAAGATTACTCGTTCTGTAGCAAAGATCTACTTGGGTCACTTAGAGAGGTTTGAACTAGGAAACCTGGACTCAAAGAGAGACTGGGGGCATGCCAAGGATTATGTTGAGGTGAGGTACATGTATGATACTAATTGCTATGAATAAGAAACTCATGAATTTCATAAAAATACAGTACTGTACCATAAATTATAGCCTTCATTTTTTAATTTTTGTAATTTACTGTTTACTAAAACTTTGCCCTTTACTTTGGAAGTACTGTACACTACTCAAATTGCCTGAAGTGATATACACAGTACTGTACAGTACTTTGAGGGGTTTTGTACCCCTATGGACCCGAGACAATTTCTTTCAATTCTTCAACTGTTCCTCTTCATCTAACTCCTTCATGCTTGCTCTCCCTCCTCTCAATCTCTATTTCCTCTTGGTATAGGGCTTTACAGACCTAATATAGTATTTTTTTACTATTGAGTTCAACATTGTCTGATTGCATTTTATTTTATGAGGCTGCAGCTTCCTAGTGACTTTAATTTACTTTCATAGAAGTAAATAAATATATAGAAATGGTGATGTGTTCCAGTTATGACTGGTTTAGAGCATAATAGGTGTATACCTGACCCTATGTATGTTTTTCTTTTCAGGGAATGTGGAAGATGTTACAGAAGGATGAACCTGAGGACTTTGTTCTTGCTACAGGGGAGGTGCATTCTGTCAAAGAATTTGTTGAAGCTGCATTTAAGGAGGTCAGTTCATTCACACCCTGTTTTAATAGCCATTAATATTTTTCAGTATCTTGAATAATGCAAGCAACTTATGAACAGATGAAAAGGTAAAACACCTACTGTATATTATTTCAAAATACATACAGTGTATATAATAGATTAGGGAAGGTGGCCGAGCAGGATAGGAGGAGGTCAGTTCCACTAAGAAGAAGGGCGGTATATTTTCATTCTGCCAAATACAGTTGTTTCTAGCATTAATTGCAAGGCCACTAAATGTTAAACATCCTTTCAGGCACTAAAACAGCTGCAGTATTTAGGATTTACCCTCACTTCCTCTGTAGCTGGTTTCCAGTCAGCGTGTTGTGATATTTGTGTGTTTGGGTTGTTGATAACCAGGTGGTATGGGTATACTGTACTGTACAACCCTGCCCAAACATGTAAAACACTTTTGATAAGGTGTTGTGAGATTCAAGATATAGGTATTGCCAGGATTCCTGTATATGGACCCCCCAAAACCTCCTCATTATAGAAACCTCCTCTGGGGGTTCTCTAAGGGACAGGGAGTGAATTGACCCATTTGGATGGTTAGGCAGGCTCCCAGTGAAACCTTGTCAAATTGATTTGAGAAACTTTGGCTCTTCTACCTGGATCGGCCCGTAATGGGAGTTTCTGTGAGTGAACGAGGCATCAGTTCATATGAGTGAATGATAATAGGGTGTGTATAAGAGCTTAGCTCTTAAAAATGTATCACAAATTACAGTATCACACTACAGTACTAACTATTCGAACCTGTACATATTCTCAACATCTAAAGCATGTACTGAGTATTATTTTTACATTTATTAATATATGACATATTACAGATTGGAAAAGATATCGTCTGGGAGGGAACTGGTGTAGATGAGGTGGGGAAGGAGAAGGACACGGGTACCATTCGAGTAGTCGTAAACCCTAAATACTACCGGCCTGCGGAAGTGGTATGTACATGTACTTTTCTTAGTGAAACTGTGTACAGTAATTGTTTATTGTAATGGAAATTAATGTCTCTTGGTGAAACTGCATGGAAGCTCACAGTATTAACAAAAGTAATGTTATTATGGTATATGGCAACTCTACTACATACTACATTGTGGTGCAAACAGCTTCAATCCTGGAATTCGGGGAGAAAAACACACTGCCCACATTATCCCAGCATGTTGATGAAAAGAGGTAAGGGGCGAGTTGAAAATCCTACATGCCTTATTAAGTAAGACTTTTCCATAAGTTTATTATGATTTATACAAAATACATCTTTCCATAATTGTATTACTGTAATTGTATCTGTCAGTACAAAGGTCTAATTCACACACTATTTCTCATTTCACAATGTTTGGGACTGCCTATGGACTGCAGTTTCCTTTTCAGAAATTTATAAGTGCATACATACAGTATCTCGAGTCTTAGATTAATTGTTCATGCTATGTACTGTAGGATGTTTTGCTTGTTGTATTACCAGGTTGAATGATTGTTTCAAAGTGCTGTACTATACTGTGGTACAGTACTTTAATGAATATTTAAGATAACCCACTGAAAAGGAAGCTCCCTACCTTTTTCCTTAATTTTTGTTTAGTTTTTGCTGTATGACATTGTTTACCAGAGTGCTAGAATTCTGTGTAACTGAATAAACTGTTTTTTTTAATTTCTATAATATGTGTTTTTTTTTACTGTTAATTTTCACGTAAAGAGGGTATGGCTTGAAAATCAAGGGAAATTGTGTTATAAAATATGTAAAAAGAAGTAGGCTAATATATAAAAAAAAACACTAACCCTCGAATTATTACCAGTAATCTGTATACCAGTAGGGTTAGGTTTGGTAGTTTGCTTCGGTTGAGCTGTAGTAGATTGCCACAGTTGGGTCCTGGTAGTTTGTCCTGATCATTATTTGGTCAGGTTTGGTCAAGTCTGAAATTTTTTTAGCATGAAAATATTTAATGTGTTTTATCCCTCAATTTTCCTTGACTGTCAAGCCCAGCCCTCTTTGTGTGGGGCATCCAGGCTCTTGGAATTAAATATGATGAAACTGTGCCATTGCCCTTTCATATTTATAGATATAAATAGAGAGTTATGAAGTTATTTTCCATTTCTGTGGTTAATCTTAAAGTTTACCCTACTGTCATTCATGATCCCCCCCCCCCCCCTTCATTGTGTAGATGTCCGTGAGAAACACGCTATCATTGGTGTGATTGATATATGTTATTGCCCTTGACATGTTAACTTTCCAGAGTTGAGTATGTAATATGATCTGATACTATTTATACTCTGTATCCTCATCTGGTGGTACTGGCTGGTCATCAATTGTTAATGAAGGACGAGAATCAGGTTCAGGTTGAGTACCAATAGAATGGAGTATTATTTGTATTCAATGTTTTTTTTTGGTACTGTTCAAAGATACATGTTGAACAGGTGCCACAGAGTTAAAGATGCGGAAGACTGTGTTTCCGTAATGTTTGATCATATTACTGTATACAGTAATACCGTATTGTACATGCCATTTACAGTAAATCCTTTTCCCGTATGAAGGTTACTTGACCCTTGTTTTTGGTAATTTTCATGTAGGAAAATGACAGGAACATTACCTGTATTGTGGTGAGAAACTGCCACTATAAGAAACATGATAGACAGGCAGTGGTGGATGACCAGCTGTCTGCAATGTCAGAAACTTAGTTACAAATTCATGAACATGAAATTAAGAACAGTTTTCAGTGCAGAAATTAAGGTTATTGAGGTTGTATTGCCACCTTCTACTGTTTAAAAGTGGCGTCATGTTTTGGTCACCCTATCCTGCAGTCCAATTCATGTAAATTTTCATTGGAGGAGGATTCACTGTATAAAGTTATGTGCTTGTCTTTTTTACAGTGGAATCCCAATATTCCAGCTAAATAAATTTTTTGCTAAATGAATTTTCAGATAACTTAATTGGAAGCCAAGTAGAATTGGGATTTAGCTGTAATTAAAGGTTAATTGTGCAAGATGATATATATATACTGTACATATACTATGTTCTTTATGTATAGTTTATGGGTTAAGTTGCTTTTTATTTTATGTCCACTCAAAGTTTATTTTCTCATTCCCACTTTGTAGACTACAGTACATGTATTCTCAACAGTTCAATACTTTCTCACTTCTTGCCCTCTCCTCCCTTCCTCAGTCTTAAGCAGAATTCTAGAACTAATCCTTGACATTGATTATTATATTTTTGAGTTAGCTAATAGGCTTCAGCTGTAAGCAAATTCTATCTACCTGTGGGTGACTTGATGTAATTATCAAGACTTACGGTACTTGCAAGTACTTAACCTGTTTATTGTTAATGTTGTACCAGTACTGTATATATTGGGGTGATATTTAGTCTCCAGTTGGTATTTCAGTAATGTAAAGTTCTCTGCGTCTCATTTGGACCTTGAAGTTTGATGTTTGTTTGTTTTGCTACAATGTTATATTTTTGTCTGTTGTCATTTTGTCGTTGTGATGGTTTTGCCTCACCAGTTGATCAAAGAAGCTTTTTTTTGTGTGATTATGAAACCACATGAGCAATGTACATACTGTACCTCTGACACAGGTTGTATATATTGTTATAAAAGAAAGGGAGAAATTGAGGTGTTGCAATAAATTTCAATTTCTTCATTATACAGTAGTACATTGCAGTGATAAGTTAAAAGTGAGTAGTAGAGATTTTGATTGCAGTAACTACCTTATGGGCATCACATATATTTCTTTTACTAGCTACTGATTTGTATAATAGTGGGATTAATTCACTTTTCTCTTTGCAGGAATTTCTTCAGGGAGATCCTACAAAGGCCCGAAAACAGTTGAATTGGAAGCCAACATTCAGTTTTCAGGTTAGTGTTTTTGTTTTATACAATATACAGGAGGTTTTAATAATTTTGCTTTTGAAAGACAGAAAAATTGCTTTGTAGCTTGCTGTTATGTTTTCATACTTTCAGTGATTGCCAGTAAACTGTGAAGTAGCCAGCTTCTCAATCTATTTCATAATATCATTAGGTTTGGGAACAAAATTAAATCTTCTTATGTGCTGTTTGTCTTCGTTATGTTGGTACAGTAAATTGCACATCCCAATTTTGTATTTTAATATGGCTTAAAAATATCCTAATTTGAGGATATGATATCCATATTATGAACCAGTAAATTTGAGTGGTGGAGTAATGTCTATTTTTATGCTATGAGTGCTCTACCACTTGGTCCTACAAGTATTGTAGATATATAATGAACATGGTACAGTTTTTATGTATGCCTCTGAGCTGCTGTGTGATTCCCCACCCACATCCCTCATTTATTACTTTCCATTTGTGCTTGCAAAATCAATCTGTCAATGAGGTACTGGAGGGAGAAAGTTTCATAAGGTTGCACTTATATGCTGGTACCGTCATTATAATTATCGACTATTAAATTTCCCAGTCTCCAGACAGGAGGATTGGTAACCCTCAGAACTTGGTGTGAAATTTGCTTCTAGTACTTCTGGCTTCATGACATGAACTGGGACTAATACTTCAGTATTAATGATGATCATGACCATAGAATTGGATGATTTTCTAAATTTTTCATATTGTATTGGTACAGTAGTACAATACTATGTTTTGTACTTCTCATTTCTGATCAGTACAAGTTTATGGCTTTTGTAATGGCAATATGCAGGAACTTTGATACAAGTATAAAAAATTAACTGTATCCATTAACCCTGAATATGGAGCTTTCATCGATCAGTGATTCTGGTATGTTTATCCTCTGTCTCTTATCTATCAAGAGGAGGCTATATTGAATGCGCTAGGTTATATGTAGTACAGTAATTATTTTGTCTATTTTTGGTTGTCATTCAAGTTATTGAGTTCTCTAACCATGTGTTTTTTACAATACCATTTTCTTTCACTTTATGCATTTAGAAATGTGTATTGTATTATGTTTCTTTCAGTAACCTATGGAATGGTGTAGTGAAAATTATGCTTTATATTGTATTATTGCCATAAAGAATGTAATTCAGGAATACTTATTATTTTGTATATGTTTTATATAGACTCCACTGGTGTATAAATTCAAGGTCCTTGTACAGCATATACAATCACAGAATTTGCCTTAGTGCAAGTTGAAAAATACAACCAGTTTTGTGGCTGGGGTCAAAGTAGTGTTGAGGAGTTACATTCTTTGGTAGTTAAATGGTTTTAACACAAGAATATGTCTTCACATCAAGAGAATAGGCAAAACCCACACTGGGAGGTAATAATTACATTGGTGGTGTCACCATGCAGTTCCCCGAGGGTGGGGAAAGGGTGGCCCCTTCACTGTGGAGTAGCTACTCCCACATTACTAAACCACTTTTACCTAGGCTTCTGCTGTGGGCATTATCATAATGGGATTAAAAAAGGAGGAAATTATGCATCAACAAGTTAATGGATAGGGTATTATGTCGAGTCCAGTAGAGTGATGATGCCCACCAATGTACTGTATGCATGTATTGCACTGTTGCATGTGTGTATTGTTTTCTGCATTATGCTGTACAGTTACTGAAGTATGTAATTATTACAGGAATGTTAATGCACTCAGTTTGGGATCAATTTGAATTTGTCACATATGATGAGAGAAATAGATAATGATCAAATGTACTTTACAACTGGTTTTGATACAACAAATGGTGCAAGGCTTCATTGCTCAGCATGATGAAGGTATACATTCATATTTTCCATTTCTTCTTTATGTCTACTTTATGGTTCACATTCATTAAAGATGTGCAGTATATTCTGTCCAATGGTGTAAGAGCTATACAGTAATTTGTTATATATGTGTATGTTGATTAGAAATAGAATATGGCTGCTCGCAAATATTTGTAAGCACTTGCTTCTTTCGTACATAGGAACAAATTTCAGACTACTTTTGTGGTTTTTAAAGACAGTAGATTGTAAAAGAGTTGGAAATGAATTGCATATGAGCTAGACCATGAAGATCATGTCACTCCTATCTAGACTCCAGGAGGATTCTACTTCTCTATTAGATTTATATGTACAATATTGATGAACTTCAAACTCACACTAAATAGATGTGAGGAGAGAGCATTATCGCTGCACCAACCTGTTGGCCGTATTGTAAAGGAATATCACTAACACTCATATGCTGCAAGGAAAAAGTACTATCGCACAATGAGTGACTAGTGCATGTAAGTCTAGGTCACAGTTAGCATTTGGACACTCCTGTTGTATACTGTTGTATACACTGTCAAATCGGGCTGTAAGTCCAGAAAAGAGAAAATTGAATCCACTGGTTATTATAATGCATCCCCATGTGGCTCACCTGCCCATGTGTATAATTTTTAACATACCATTGTACTGCCAGTAGAAAGTATTTTCTCAGGTTTTATAAAATCGCCATGAGTAAAGTCGGTTCATATTTCATATGATGCACACCGATAACAGAGCTAGGTATTAACTTATACCAGGTTCCTCATAGAAGGCTTTTCAGATCATTGCCAGCTATGCATGTAATAGTAGAAGTAGAGTTGGTTATGGTCTGAAGTACAGTTGCGAGCAGATGACTTGAGCCATAAACATGCTGGTGTTGTATCTGGTAACTATGGTAGCTGTGAAGTGGACCAAAATTCAGTCGTCTGCTCAGGGGAACAAACCCACACTACTACAACACAGATATCTATATAATGATGTGTTCATTCATGTGAGACACGGCATCAATTCCGAAACCCGAGTGTCAAACAGGAATGAACGCATCATGAATTGGATATCCGTATTGTAATACCGTGGTTGTAATACTCATATTTCCACAATTGGAATGACACGTTACTCATTGTCAGAATATTAAGTATACTTGCATGATACTGTTTTTATAACGGTTAAATCTGCATATTAACAAATGTTCAGTTTGCAGCTACCATTATTACCAGATACAACACCAGCATGTTGTTGGATGAGGTGGCCTCGAGTCATCTGCTCATAACTGTACCTACATAATACCTTAACTGTCTTTGACCTAAATCCCAGCACTCTCAGTGATGTTTATTCTTCATCAAGTAAACTGCCTATGCAGTTATTGGTCTTCTATTCATCAAATGTTCGTGCTTGATATTATTCTTTGCCAAACAGGATCTGGTGTCAGACATGGTAAAAGCAGACATAGAGCTCATGAAGAAGGATCCAACTGCTTAGGAGTTGGCCCTCATCTTGGTTGTGGACCTGCTACAGAAGAAGTCATGGAATATGGCAAGCAGCTGATTTGCTGCCATCCGGATGCACCTTACTTTCATTATCATTACTTGTTTTACTTGTTTAATTTTTTTTTTTTTCTCCATCTATATTTTTCTCCTCAGTTTCTCAGACAAAACTGGCTGTGAGAGTATGTGAATGGAGTCTTATGTATTTCTAGAGAGGTTGTATTGTATGAAAGAATGTTGTGAAGGTGAGGACAAAATGCAGATGTTTTGTGATGCTGATTTGAATTTGCATTCCTTTGAGGTTTATTATATTAACTTGTACAAGGTACAGTTGGACACAGGAATTGTGCTACAGCCCAGGTGAAATATACTTGTCCCATTTGAGTAACCAGTTTCTATTATCAGGTAGTTGCTTTTTAATACCATCCTCAATACTGACTTCTGCCACTGGTGTATCCTATTTGGCACTAAGGAACTTGATATTGGGAGAAATTGACCATCATTCACTTGGGCTATACCTCAAATTCCTGTGTCCAACTGTGCATGTCATTACTGCCTTTAGTAGATGCATGTTATCAGGCATATATCCTAGGATTTGATCAAGTTTGCACTGTGATTGATGGTTTATGAGGTTACAACATATAAAATGCAAATTTAAAAAAAATTCTTACTTTTTTTTTACAATTTGACTTAATACAGTTACAGTAGAAGTCCTGTCTTTCAGCACCTTTGGAAGTAGGTGCTGAAACATTGAATTTGCCGAAACATTGGATAATTGTCTAGCATGTGATTTTTTGTAACAGTACTATAAGCAATGAATAATTACTACACAACTTAATTTTTCTTATTTATTTGTGAAATATAAAAATCAAGGCGGATTTATGATGTGTAGATGATCTGTGGCTGGGATGATACTAGCAAAGTTCCCCTTGTTGAAACCATTTTTAAATGTTGGTAATAATAGAGGTAGGCCAAGACAAAGTTCATCACAAGTTCACCACGCTTTCGAAAGTGAAACTCACTCATAAGGGCCGGAAGGTGCCGGGAGTGTGTGGCGGCCGAATATGGGATAAACTCCTCATCTCATAAATGCTACTCTTACCCTTTTACACAAGAGCATGGCTAGTTAGCCTGTTTGCCTAATGGGAGGAGTTTAGTCCAAGACGTCACTACACAAGATGGCACCCTTTTCAAAGCTGCCATGTGCCGATATCTTTCAGAAAATGTGCTGAAATGTCGAATAATTATCAGAATGGGACACTTTTTAAAAAGTGCCGTAAAATCGGATTTGCCAAAACGTTGGATGCTGAAAGACTGGACATTTACTATAATTACTATTGCATTGTAATGCTAAGAGTGAAATATTTCATTATAAGTTGAACATTACTTAAAAATGTATATAAATTTTTTTATTGGTAGTTTTCAGAACTAGTTGTAATGTATTGCATTCAATATACATAATGTGTCGTTGAAGCAGTGAAAGTGCAAAGCAAAACATTTAGCTGTATGATGAAATATGTTTTAGGAATGGAAAGATAATGCATACATATGAATATTAGAACAATATCTACTTAAGTAGATTAGTAACAAGGAAAGTTTGAACTGAAGAGATTGTTGTGGAGCAGAAGTGTAAATGCAGATGTAATTATTAAAGTATTGACATTGACACTGAGCTGTGGTGTATGGTATATTGGTGCTGAAATTGAAGCAATACTTGTCCACACTTTAAAGACAGTTTTGAATATTTGAAGTTTGCAAAGTTTCTTTGGTCTATTCAGGTAAATTGTTGTATAATCACTATCGCAGGTCCTTGTCTGGCAGATAAGGATGTTATTAGCCATGAGTTGGTAACAGAGATGTGAACATGATGACACAGTGAATGTAGTTGTGAACAGGAATTTTCACCATGCTGTAAATTTAATGTCATATGACTCTTTCATACCCAATACCATGCAATTTCTATAAGGTACCAGAGTTACCAGTACTGAGAGAGGTTTTAGTAAACAAGATAAGTATGGTTGATTTTAACTCTTGGAAGGAGCTGAGCACTTTCCATCATGCCTGTATCAAAAGAACATGTTCATGATGGTATATGGGTCTGTATGTGTTGTTATTGAGTTGTATAATATATTTGGATATTCAGCATGGCCTCAATTTAACCTAAGATTGCAATTTGATTGCAGTATAGTATATGGCAAAGCATGAAGGGTATGGTAATAACAAAGGTAATATTGTGCTGTATATGGTATTTTTAAAATAATTTTCTCAGCAAATATCTCAAGAATGGGTAGTTTTTTTTTTAACATTTCTTCTTTCATGATGTATTTTGTTTTTGTTAAAACATACTTTTTATTCCTTATTCTTCATGTGGTAGTAATAATGAGGGGAAAACTGAAGAAAAGTTGTTGATTTGGCTATTGAGTAGTGCTCTGTTGTTTGAAAGATTACATGTTGAAAGTGTTTGATAAGTACAGCTTGTCATCTAAGCCAAGTAGACACCTAATATTAGCTGTCATGTCTGCCACACAACTATTGTACAAATATCTATGTGAACTACAGTATTTGGCTTGTTGGCATAGAAGAATGGACAGGATCTGGTGAATATTCACTAAAGCCAGTCCTGGTTCACAGATTGTGTTACCAATACTGTACAGAACTAGTTGAAAAAATTAAGCCCCTCTGCTGGAGCAGTGATTTCAACCCATTCCAAGCTTAGAGTTGCTATTATGTTGTAGCCTTACCAGTTGCACTATTACATATTCAGTTGTAAAGATTAAAGTATTTATAATGCTGTCTGGCATGAATTAAAATCTATTTCTCAATCAGAGGTATCTATTTTTCAGCAGTTTTATTGAAACACTACCAATATGTGTACTGTACTGTATGTGTCGTGACAGGCAACAACCTGCTCAGGAAAACCTCTCATTATTATATCTTCATTGTCAAGATTTATCTGTTATTAATTTTTGTACTTTGATTTTATATGCAGTACCAGTATATATATTTTTATGAAGTTCATAATTACATTACATAGGATAGATATTTAAGGTTATGGTTTCCTATATTGAAGTTTCTCTGGGCATTAATTAAGAGAGTTGTCTAAAAAGAACAAGAGTGTAGTGTGTGACACTGCCACTAATAAGTGATTGATGATTTATATTTTTGATGTACAGTACAGTCTCCAAAGTTGGTGTTGTTACCTTTTGTTTCTTAATTATGATATTCATATAATATTCATAGTTATCATATTCAGAAAGAACAAACACACTAACAGTTAAGGATGCAATATGTGTCATCAGGCACTGAAAAAGTGAACACTTGATTATGCAATTGAAGTTTTCTGCATTAGATTATAACTATATGCCGTCCATCTCTATGGATGTGACATATGGAATGGATATGCAATATATACCTCTTATATATATTTTGCGTACTCAAGTTTAGCGAAGAAAACAGGCAACAAATTTCACTGAATATGTTGAGTCCCTGGTAAACAGTACTAAAATTTGCCGACTGTACAACCTGTTTAAGTGAATGCACCTAAGGTGATCATATGTGAATTGTGATTTATTTTAACATATTGTGATCGACATTAAATATTTATGTCATTGTATTATTTTGGAATAGATAGCTATTTAGTGTTCTTAAGAAAATACATAATAATTGAAACATCTTTTTTAATGATTCCTCCATGTAGTATTTATACCAGTACACTAGTAGGTGGAATAAAGACTTTGAATGGATCAATTTTTTTTTTTTTTTTTTTTCATGTACAGTATTTCAGAGGAAGAAGCAATAACCAGTTTGATAAATGAAGTTGAAGCTTCATGGTATTACAAAATTAAAATTTTTGATAAAAATCTCAAAAATTTTATGTATTGCAGACCCCATTATCAATTTTTTCTTTGAAGAAGGTAAGGAGTTAGTAAATGTTATACTGTATGTATAAATGCATGTGAAATGCCATACTGATATATTTGTTAAAGGGTAATAGAAACAGATATAAGTTCCATCCATTGTGTTTGTTTCCCCGTTATCAGTAATGTGTTCACTTTTGTATTATATTTATTATCATTATGTACTCTGGCGATGGCCTAATACCATTATTTGACCTGGAACTGTATGCTGCCATATGTATTAAAGTTTCTTAGTACAGTGGGCCTACACTGAAGAAAGTTTGGCACTGCCCCCCTCACTCATTCATATTTAATTTCTTACCTTAGTCATTATTTTTTGTTAATTGTGTCGGTGTTTCCGTCTTGTGTTCATTTTCTTCTATCATCTTGATGAACACAGAAAGTGTTGTTAACTATATTAAACTAATGAAATATAGACGAACAGAAGGTATAAATAACTTGCAAAGGTAAGCATGCAGGAGAATAGCTTGATGTAACATGAAAGGTTTACTACTGTAGTGGCATAAATTGTGGGAACGAGATGCAGAGGTCAAAGAATCTCTTCTCTCCAACTTTTATAATATACAGTACCTCAACCTCGGGACTGTAGGCTGTCAGTAGCCCGTGACTCTTGCGAGGCCCAAAGATTATTGGGTGTCGTACCAGATGAGACAGTGGAGCTTAGTGGTGATGTTGGTACCGTAGCTTCTCCTCTGCCTCAATAGATGACGAAACCTTATTTATACATGTCACTGTCAGGAGAGAGCAGGTACACTGTCACTCACAGCATCTTGGAATATTGTCATGCATCTTCTATGTTGTGAATTGACGACGATGTAGGGGATATTTTCTTGACGTGTCAGAGTAGCCAGTATAATTAGTCTACATAAACCGGATGGGGAAGAGAGACTCCCTCATGAACCTAACATGAGCCATCTATGTGACCTCTGCAATGTAGGGGGAAGTTATTTATAAAGATGGTATACATTAAGGGTTTGGGCACCTTTTCAGACTCAAGTTAATCCCTTGCCTCTCTTCAACTGTCCCTCCATTCCATCATTTTCTTTCCTGCCTGTTGTCCCTTCACTCTGTCTACTTCTCCCTTATGGTTCATGGTCTCTGGTATAGCACAAATTTTACTATATAACCTTGTGACTACTGTGACTCAGCCTGGGTAGAAGTAATTTTATTTTTTCAGCTAAACACTTTTTGCATGGTATCAAAATTATAATTATTTTTGTGTAGCTATCCCCAGACGTTTATACTCAAGACTGTACAACAAAGATTCCAAAGGGTTAAGTCTTACTCAATTAACAGTTTCTGCAAGGTGACTCCATTTAGGTTATTTCACTGACAAATACCTAATGATTTTACTTTCCACACTTTTTTGACATACATAATGTATTCACCTAATTAATCTTACCCAGGGAAGCAAAAATTCATATTAAAAAATATCATAGGGAAATGTAATAAAGCTTGATAATACAATCATTAGATCATTTCAGTGTCGTTACTTCACTGTGCTGTAATGACAACAATTTCTGTTTGTCTTTTTTTTACAGCGTGGATACCGCCAGTGAAGTGGGCTGGGACTGTGACGAGATGTTTCCTACACTCACAGTACAGGTAAATTGGTTTGTGTATTGTATTCGTATCATTAATGCATATTATACAGTATTTTCGTATTATGCTGTTGGAAGAATTTGTAGCCAGCTTCCAAATGACCTGGTACAAGTTTTTGCATTATTGATGAAAATTGTAGAAAGTTATCTTTGTTACTTGGGAGAAATTAAAGTACTGTATATTCTTTAAAGGTAAGTGCAGGAAACTTTGCTGCAGAACTTATCCATTTGTCTATCCATCTATCTATATAATTATCCATCTCTCTATTTATACATTTACTGTATGTCTATTTGTAAACCTTTCACCATCTGTAGTGATGTAGGCAATACTTTGAGTTTTGGCGCTCCTTCGGCCCCAGCCATTTCCTTTCAGTTCTTCAACTGTCCCCCTTTTCCTTTTCTTTCTATTTCCTTCCTGTTTGTTGTCTCACCTATCTATCACTTTATCCTGGCTTTATATGACCTCGCTGTTGTGGAGCTTAATATAAATCAATTGTTAATTAAACCACCATTTTTGTATCTATATACTGTACAGTACATCTGATATTTGTCTGTCTATATTATGAATCTATAGTGAGTATAGTTAATTATGTGTATATGGATTGTTGATTTCCATGTGTAAAAGATACGTGTTTCAATATACAGTGAAAATGAACCTGAAAAATATATACTATATTGCCTCAGAAACACGTATTGTAATGATGTAGCCAAATGTTGAAGGTAAGGACATGCGACCCATCACTTCCTGTACACTTTCATCAATATGATGAGAGTTATATACCCATTTTATTACGATGTCTTATGTGCTTGTGAGTGGGAGTATTATTGTGATGATAGTTTTTTTTTTTTTAGAAGCTGCTGCTGTTTGTTTGTAAGTTACAAGTTTAGCTGCTTTACCGGGAGAAATCATAATATAAATAATGATAAAATGTAACATGGCTGAATATTGTATGTCGATAATAATTTTCTCAGTTAGTTGGTATTTCTCCTTTACCCACGGCCGTTAAATTGACTCACCATGCGAGAAAAGCTTTCGCAATTTAACTCGGACACACGATTTACAAAACGTTTTCCTTCTCTGAGTAAGGGCGAGTGGCCGTCCGTCCGCCCGTCCTGTCCAGTCCAGTGCAGTGGATGCCAGTGGGGGGGGGGGGGGGGGGGAGGAGGAAGGGGGAACTTGCAAGTAAAAGATAAACCTTTTCCTCTCAGGATGAATCCAACGACCAAAGCTTCTGCCTATTCATGGGCTTGGGATTCTGCTTCGTTTAAGTGCTTTAGCCAGCGGTCAAAACGAATTTGACGATGGTTGCCTCAATCAGAGAAATCGACGCATTCTCCACGCTAAAAAAAAAAAAACATTCGTCAGTGAATCCAGGTTGTATATAGTGACTGAAGCCATCACATTATTTGGAGTTCACTGGGTTTAGGGTTGGTGTGGATTTTTAAAACTAAAAAGCTTAGGCCTACAGAGGCTCCACTATATGAATGAATTGTAGCTGGAATGAGTGTACTACGGACTGACTGTTATATAGTCGTGGTCAAATATAATAATCCATATAGGGGTAACACACTACTTAATACATTAATATCATAATTATGTGAACGTCAAAACATTAGACAGCAAATTCTTTAAGATACCCATATGTGGATGATTATTATTGACCACTGATGTACTGTAGGCTATACATACTGCCGAACATCTAGACAAATACCGCAAGAGCAGATTTTCCTTCTTCCTCCGGTAAAGCCATTGTTTCATCAGAAAATGACCTAGGTATTATAAGAACCACGAAATATTGCAGTCAACAAAAGGGAGAGATACGATACTTGATAAATAATGTGAAATATTACTATACAACAAACACGAAGATTGTTGTGTTTTTGCCTTTATTATTTACTCTACGTGGAGCAATATGGAGATTGTCTTTCAGAACTGCTGATCCCTTACGCGCCGAGAACGGAAAAGAAAAAGGGATTATATATATATATATATATATATATATACAGTGTCGGCAAAAAAAGACGCTACCTCCCACCGACATGGACGCTACCTACGACATCGTGACATAAAATTATGGAAGATTTCATTAAAAAAAAAATATTTGTATTGTTCTGGTACTGACCAATTAGTACTTTGTCATTTCTTCTTTCATATTAATAACCTCTTGCAGACGTCTAGGCATAGACCTAGCTAATATTTCAAAATAGTATTTCTCCAGTAAAGCAAGAAGGATATGCGTTATGGTTGTGGTATGCCTGACAGTTCGCCTGTATATTTCTTTAATTGGCACTTTTCCTACCCTTAGTGACAAAATATGGACCCTTTCCTCCTTGCTAGTTGTTGTAGCACCCTTGGCAATGCACCAGTTTAAATCTAAGGGCCACCAGAATCACGGGGTAAAGATTCATTTTGAAAACAATCTGAGCACAAAAAAAGTCCGTGCACTGATTCCACCCAGGCAGACATAACTAGTAAATTTTGAAATCTGTCAGCCAGTGGCCGGCAGCAATAGGTTGTTAGGATACAGCCCTCTGCCAGACAGATTTCAAAATTTACTAGTTATGTCTGCCTGGGTGGAATCAGTGCACGGACTTTTTTTGTGCTCAGATTGTTTTCAAAATGAATCTTTACCCCGTGATTCTGGTGGCCCTTAGATTTAAACTGGTGCATTGCCAAGGGTGCTACAACAACTAGCAAGGAGGAAAGGGTCCATATTTTGTCACTAAGGGTAGGAAAAGTGCCAATTAAAGAAATATACAGGCGAACTGTCAGGCATACCACAACCATAACGCATATCCTTCTTGCTTTACTGGAGAAATACTATTTTGAAATATTAGCTAGGTCTATGCCTAGACGTCTGCAAGAGGTTATTAATATGAAAGAAGAAATGACAAAGTACTAATTGGTCAGTACCAGAACAATACAAATATTTTTTTTTAATGAAATCTTCCATAATTTTATGTCACGATGTCGTAGGTAGCGTCCATGTCGGTGGGAGGTAGCGTCTTTTTTTGCCGACACTGTATATATATATATATATATATATATATATATATATATATATATATATATATATATATATATATATATATATATATATATATATATATATATAAAAGGAAACTCAAAACCTAAACATTGAGTTTTTTTCTTCTTTTAAGCTGCTCCCACTAGAGAAAAACGTTATGGAAGTCTTGGTGTTGTGGTGCACTCTCCAGCCCCCCCCCCTCTCCTCTTACCAACCCACCCACACCCTCCCCTATACACCATCATGCACTCCAGGTCACATTTTGCTGCATGGGCCGCATCGAGGAGACCTTAGCACCTGATTGCTTTCCCTTTTTTCTTTTCTCGCAGTTGTTGATTTTAGTGGCTCGGTTAAGGTATAAAGAACTCACACGTTTGTATGTCCTTTTGGCTTATGCTTGTAATATACGTGCAGTACCTTCGATGGTCAGTGTTTTCCTTGAAGTGTTGATAGTTGAGTTAGGAATAAAAAATGTTTACTGTTGTGGATGGAGGTTTTTCAGAGTGGGCGCACAGGATATAAAATATTATCTTTCCAAAACCATTCAAAGCAGCTGATGTTTAATTCGGTAATTTGGCCTTTATTTTGACGATCAACGCTTATTGAAAAGGGTGGGATAATAGAGCTAATGATCTCGTTAGCGTGCGATAAATCAGTTACGGGAAAAATTTATGTATGGTAAAGGATATTGAGAAAAAAGTTACGAGAGCAACATGAAATATAATAAACCTTGGAAGCCGAATATGTACAGAAAAATGTGTGTGACAATAAACCAAGTATTAATCTCATTAGCAATTACCATACAATACGCAAACCTTTCCCGCTTACGGTATTTAGAATGATGAAGCTTGAAATATACAGCAAGATACGTGCCAGCCTCCAGACCGCTTCCAGTGACATAATTATCGTGTGTGTCGTGTGTTGTGAAGGTTGTGTGAGTTGGCGTGGCGTCAAGGGTTGGCAATTGGAGACTTCTGATTCCTCCTGACTCTGCCACGAAACAAGCTCCTTCCATATAGTTGGTGTTTCGTGGCAACATTTGAAGGACTCGTTTACCTTCAATTTTCTGACGACATCACTCCTATAATTATTAGGGTTACTATAATAGTAAACTGTCGTAATATTATATATATTTGTTTATTGCATTACACCGCAGACTTGAACTTTCATTCCTTTCCCACGGCAAAAGGGATGAAGAGTTTAAGTACCTGTAAGCGGCGTAACTTTGCTTTGTTTTCATTAATATTTTTCGAAGAGGCAAAGTTTTAAAGATCTTACTAGGTAAAAAATGGAGAAGGGAGGGAGGGAGGTAAGAGGAAAACACAATACAGAAACATTTTAAAATATTTCTCAAAAGGCAATAAAATGAGAGAAGAAGAGGGAATGAATGAATAAAAGAGTTTGTGAAAGATAATTATGAACACATGGTAGATTTTAAGAATTTCATATGGGACACAAAAGGGGTAGCATAGAAGGTTTAGGTAAGAATGAATAACCACTGAATATCCTGGTAAAACAAACTATTGAAGGCTTGAATGGGCATGGGAAGGATGAGGAGAGATTAAGGGATATATAATAATATAAATATATATATATATATATACTAAAAGAAGGCACAGCAAAATAAATGATAACAGAACAAAATGCGATGAAGGGAGGAAGATTTAGACATTTTTGTACTCCTTTTTAATTAAATGTATTACGAACCAGGGAAGGAGTGAATGGAATAAAGGAAGACTTGTAGAGTAGCAAGGGGTTAATAAAAGTGAAGGGGTTATAAAGGGGAACAAGGATGGGATGAAAGGAGTTGAGGGTTAGACAGAGAAGGTGTGGGGGACGTTTTACAGATCTCTTGCTGCCAGTGTACAAAGAGACTCCTCGGGTATATTAGGAGGAGAAGGAGAACATAATTGTATTGAAAGGATCCTCTTGCCTGGGGAGGGTGGTAAAAGTAAGGCTATAGGAGAGAGAGAGAGAGAGAGAGAGAGAGAGAGAGAGAGAGAGAGAGAGAGAGAGAGAGAGAGAGAGAAGAGAGGGGGAGGGAGAGGATGTCTGGTTGTGGAGAAGGCAGGACATGTACCGTGTGACGCAGTAGAGTATAGTGTACTAAATGTAGTATAGACGGGATGGGATGACTGAGGATATACGGAGTGTAATATAAGGTGTGATTCTTTTATTGAGGAATTGTAAGGTCTCTGATTTCTCTAATAAACTATGCCAAGAAACAGATCCCCTATTAGTACCATTGAGGGTGTAAGTTTTCTGGAATCGTTAGGTGGAATCAGTAGCCTTTCAATTTGCCAACAGGCTGTGTCACACGGGCCTATATTTTCCTCCGTCCTATGGCCAATCGAAGGCTTCCTACGTCCTCCAACCCTTGTTAAGAGGTGTAGAGGACAACGAGGAATCAAATCTAGACAAATTTAGCTCTAGGTTGGAGGATGATGAACGGAAAACAGATGAAAAACTAACTACTTGCCAGTGTGATAGACCCGAAAGAGACAGAGAGAGAGTGGGTGCTTCCCCCAGGCATCACTGTAAGGGAAGCGACCACACTGTCTGCCACCTTTTGTGTCACTAATTACCAGCATGTTCCGAGCACCTTCCTCTCAAGAGTGCACATGAAAGCAGCCAAGTGGAAAAAAAAAGTGGCAGCGCCGGGGTATTGTTCCCACCGCTACAAAGGAACCCGCTCTTATTTTCACTCATTTTTACGCTTTAAGTGTTAGGCAGGGACGAGATGGAGGAAAAGGAGTGATGATGGTGGCGGCAAGGAAGAAGAAAAAGTGAGGAGGAGGAGGAGTAGGAGGAGGAGGAGGGAAAGGATGGTTATGAAAAGGATGAGGAACAGGAGGAGTGAGTCATAAATGTGAGTCATAACTAATAGCTTACATTATGAGTAAAGGATGTTTAGAATTAATTCTCACAATTATATTTTAAACTAATATAATTATCGGACTTTTCTATGTATGTTTTGTTAGGTATAGCAGGCCACACCAGAGGAGGGGTTGGTTGGTGTGGGACCTGTGGGTATGAGATGTATTCGACCTGCTGGGGAGTAACGTAGGCTATGTGACGTCGACCTGCTGGGGAGTAACGTAGGCTATGTGACGTCGACCTGCTGGGGAGTAACGTAGGCTATGTGACGTCGACCTGCTGGGGAGTAACGTAGGCTATGTGACGTCGACCTGCTGGGGAGTAACGTAGGCTATGTAGCATCGAACTCTGAGGCTATAACTTGAGGGTATGAGCGTCGTTACAACCCATCTGGCTTAGTCACTACTGCAATAGAGTGTTCTTATCTATTAGTTAGTTTTAAAGGTTTAGTAGTGTGTGTGCTTGTTATCCAGACTGCAGGTAGGAAATGCTTTTATCATCCGGAAATGTAACAGATATTATACAAGAGCTGCCAAACATTGCAAAGTTCATCCCGGTATCATTATCCTCTGTTGCCTCTGACTCCTCCTACCTGTATATCTGACCCTCATTCATACCGT
Source organism: Petrolisthes manimaculis (assembly GCA_034508575.1). NCBI lineage: Eukaryota > Metazoa > Arthropoda > Malacostraca > Decapoda > Porcellanidae > Petrolisthes > Petrolisthes manimaculis. The sequence goes on along the minus strand of JAWZYT010004031.1, from coordinate 6,805 downwards.
CTTCACCCTCAGTCAAACCTTCACTCTCATCCATACCTTATTCACCCTCATCCACACCTTCACCCTCATCCCCATACCTTCTTCACCCTCATCCACACCTTCACCCTCATCCACACCTTCACCCTTATTCAAACATTTATTACCCTCATCCACACCTTCTTCACTCTCATCCACACCTTCACCCTCATCCACATCTTCACCCTCATTCAAACATTTACCCTCATCCACAACTTCTTCACCCTCATCCACAACTTCTTCACTCATCCACACATTCACCTTCATCTACTCCTTCCTCTTCACTCTCATCATCACAGCCCATAACGTATCATTATGGTTGTATGAACTTTGTGATGGTCTCATTAATTAACCAAGAACTCTCCTACTGTCATCTACATCAATGAGGTTCTGAGAGATAATGTGTAAAGTGTTGATGGTGATGGAAGGAGGGTTATATTATGGAGAAGATAACGTGTTGAGGCAAGTGGCTGTCTGGTTGGCTGGCTGACTGGTAGGCTGGCTGGTTGCTGTCTGACTGGTTGGCTGGCTGGTAGGCTGGTTGGCTGTCTGGCTGGTAGGCTGGTTGGCTGTCTGGCTGGTAGGCTGTCTGGTTGGCTGAGGGCCGCTTTGTATGGAGTGATGAGTTAATTACAGACGCCACCACCCCGTCCTCCGCTACACACACACACACACACACACACACACACACACACACACACACACACACGCACACACACACACAACTTGGGTTTTCATATGTAGTTATATATTCTGTACACACACACACACACACACACACACACACGCACTCACACACACACACACACACACACACCAAATAAATTCACGACTTGTGAGTATACTAAGATAGACTGTTTCCTTACATTGCCTGGAGGACACTTTCGCCCCCAAACCTAACCACAAGTGTATAGTAGTAATGTTATGAGCCTGTGTAAGTGAAACATGGGTAACCAACACCGTAGACTTTATACGACATAAATATTTTCTGCCACCACCACCACCATTCATTCTTCATTCCGATTTAGGGATCCGAGATAATAATATTTTGTGTTTGAATTAGAGGGACACTGATTCCTCCGCGTTGCTCCGTTTGCCTTATAACTCTATCATGACTTCTGATTGGTCGGTCTGTTTCTTTAACCATGTTCAGCATTGTCATAATCATCATCAATATCACCATCATTATCACATCATGTTGGTTCACGGCAGATCAAATATTTTTTTCTTCTCTTAAAGTTTCGGGTAATATTATTTTGTAACGTGGCCTTAACATAGAGAGAAAGCTGGGAATTGGTTAGTGGTATGTATTTCTAGCTGCATGATAAAGTAAACAGTTAACCCTCCAGTTGGTCATGCATCAAGCAATGTTGACATGTCAGACGCCATGCAATATTCCTCATTGCTCTCTCCCAGGAGTTCTTGTTTGTCTGGTAATTTGGTTTGCAGTTGGATTCAGAAACGTATATATATTTCACATATATATATTTTTTACCATTTAAGCCTAGAACAAGTCCTTAGTGTTTCAGAGTTAAGCCACGATGAACAATTAAAGGAAATGTACTTCAATATAAATAAATCTTAAAATGTACAATTCTCATGAAATTTATTACTGAGTACAGTATTGAACATAATTTTTTTTATTTAGAATTTCCCAACTTTTCATGAATTCATGCGTCAGATTGATAAGTCATAACCTGAACGTGGTTTTTTGTACGTGGTTGGGCTGAAGAATATTTTTTTTATATGGCTACAAGCACATTAAAAAGTACTAACACGCACAAACCTACCGTACTGACAAAGAACAAACAAACAAACAAACACGTCTACCCTCTCCCTTGTCTACCACTCCTGGGAACTTAGAGAGAGAGAGAGAGAGAGAGAGAGAGAGAGAGAGAAAGAGAGAAAGAGTGAGAGAGAGAGAGTGAGTGCCTGCAGCCCCTCACCCCATCTGCCACTCCACTTTGTAACCTTTCCCACACCTCCTCCCGTCCTTCAATTCCGATGCTCTCTTCTCTCTCCCTCCAGTCCCTCTTTTCTACTTCTGTCTCATCCTTTTCCTCTCTTCCATCTTCTCTTGTCCTTCGTTTCCCTCCTAATTTTATCCCTTTTCTCCTCGTCTTTCGTACCACATCTACAGTACACTCATGTCTCGCCTCTTCCCTCATGTCCCTCTTTATCCTTTTTGTTTCTCCCTTTCCTCCTTTCCCCTTCCCTCCTGTCCGTCCTCTCATCCCAGCCCACTCCACCTCCCCTGTTTCTTCCCCCTTCGTCCTTCACCTCCTCCCTGCAACATGTTTTCATTCATGCTTGTGTGTCACCACTCACAATATTCCTCCCTCCCTGTCCCCCTCTGTTCCTTCCTACCATACCGTCCCTACAGTACCTTCACTCAGGCACTTTATCTTCTCCCTGCCTTTACACCCTGTCATCTCACTCTTTCTGAATTTATTGTATCCTCCCCATGCCTTTACTCCATTCTTTACCCTCTACCTCCTTCTACACCCTTTCTTACCCTTTCCCTCCCTTTACACCATTTCTTACCCTTTCCCTCCCTTTACCCCCTTCCTTACCCTCTCCCTTTACACCCTTCCTTACCCCTTTCCCTCACTTGTTTCTCTCTCCTCCCCCTCCATTTACATCTTGTCTTCCCCCTTCCCTCTATTGTCACTCTGTTTGTCCCCGCATTTACATCCACTTGGTATATATCTAACCTTGGAAAGTTGAGGGAACAATGAAGACAGGAGCTCCAACCAACACCCCCTCTCCCTTCCCACTCCAGTCCATCTTCCTCTTCCTCCTCGTTGCCAGCTACTTCACTTCTCCCTTCCCACCTCAACCAAACCCTTCCTTGCTCTCACCTTCAACCCCCCACCCCTCTTTGCTCTCACCTACTCCCCCCCCATCCCTCCTTGCTCTCACCTACTCCCCCCACCCCCCCACCCCTCCCCCACCCCTCCTGCGAGATCCACTTTCATTCCATCAAGGACGAAGGGGGGGAAGGAAAGTACTGCCGGCACGAAGCGTTTTATGTGAATATTCCATGTTGAAAGAAACGTCCTCAGAGCATAGACGATGTTACAGCAACGTGAGACAAAATTATTAGTTGTATTGACGTTTTGCCTAGTCAGGAATATGTGACTCCACTTGGTTATCTCTCTCTCTCTCTCTCTCTCTCTCTCTCTCTCTCTCTCTCTCTCTCTCTCTCTCTCTCTCTCTCTCTCTCTCTCTCTCTCTCTCTCTCTCTCTCTCTGACGAATATTGTGTGTCTTGATTTCTCCGGACTGCTCCACAAGGCTGCATCTACACTAAGTCCATCTGTTTAGTTGTACATTTTGGAGAATCAGTAGCCTTCACTTTGGTGGAAAATTCTCAGCCTTACAAAGAGTGTACGTAATGGAAAAAAGACTTCCCTGACTCACATTTCCCCGTTATGCGAGGCAGACAGGCTGAATATCTGCTGTGAAAAAAAATGTTGGAAAGGTTGGTCGAATGAAAAAAAAATCCTAATCAAGTCCATATTTGCATGTTAATCAATTATGCAAAGAGTTTTTCATTTAGTCTTGCAAGTGTGATCTAACGTAATGAGGAAAAAAAATAATCTACATTTGGATATGTAGGGATTTATGTAATGAGGTACTAAGAATATCTATTGGTAATAAATGTAATGTACTCCACTCGTTAGTGTGTGTGGAAATAGCCTACACTATTTTGGAAATTGGTAATAAAAAGTCAGGAATAGCCATAATGGGATGTATACTGTATAATTATGGAAAGTGGATGTTTAGGTGAAGGGAAAGTGAAGGGAAAATGAAGGGAATAGATTGGGGTAAACCTGCATGTGGTAAGGATGGATGGGGTGATGGTATAGTGGGGAACTCAACACACGTACAGTCATCTATCTGGTGAGGAATGGATGCACGGAAGGAAGGAGATTGAAGTCACGAAGCGGTTGGAGGTGCATGCATGGGTGGAGTTGGTGGATGAGTATGTACAGCATTTACATACAGATGGTTTTCGCTGCTGTTGCTGCTGATGCTGATGCTTTGGAGACGGAGAGATGTTGTTGTAAGGACGGAGAGATGTTGTTGTTGTAGGGACGGAGAGATGTTGTTGTAGTTGTTGTTGTTGTAGAGTGAGACAAGGAGAGTGAGCAAAGTAGGTGGCGGGAAGAAGTGGAGTGAGGAAGATAAGCAGGACGAAGGTAGAGAGAGAGAGAGAGAGAGAGAGAGAGAGAGAGAGAGAGAGAGACAGAGAAAGATAGAGAGACTGAGAGAGAGAGAGATAGAGAGAGAGAGGGAGGGAAGGAGGGAAGGAAGGAGAGGACTGCGACTGACAACAGGCGAGAGGAAATTAAAAGTTTTGGAGATTTATATGACAGTGATCAGACCTTGGTTGATGAATGGCTCGATGTCGCCCGCTGCTGTTCCTCCTGCAGGCCACGACGAAGAAGAAGCAGAAGGAGTGGCAGGAGGAGGAGGAGGAGGAGGAGGAGGAGGAGGAGGAGGAGAAGGAGAAGAAAGAGAAGGAGTAGGGGATTATAGAATAATTTTTTTTAATGAAATAGAGGAGAAGAATGGAGAGAAAGAAGTGGAGGATGAGGAGGATAAAAAAGAAAACAGGAGTAGGAGGATGGAGACATAAAAGTGAAGGAGAAAGGAAAAAAGAGCAAGAGGATAAAATACGGCAGACAATAGAAATGAGATGGACCGAAATCATGGATCATGAAAGGAAAAAAATGTAAATTACACCTGCGAAGAAGATGAATAGGCTGAGAGAGAGAAAAAAAAAATAGAGAAGGAAAGAGAGAGAGAGAGAGTGTGGGAAAGTTTGAGGGTGTGTGTGTATGTGTGAGAGACAGAGACAGAGAGAGAGAGAGACAGAGACAGAGACAGAGTTAAACAATCTCAAAACAAAGGATAAAACCAGTAAGATTGAAATAGCCCTATATAATGGTCGCGATGCATATACAAAATAGAGGTGTCTGAAAGAGAGTGAAAGAGGCATAGCAGGCAAGGAACTGTAAAATCATGGCTCTGGAAGTCTTGAAAAATCAGGGTACATAAAAGAATATTTCTGTATGTATATATATATGTCTGTGTGTTTTACGATCTGTTTGTCCATCTATATTTTTCCTCTTCTTTTATATCTGTTTCTTTTATTTCTTCTCTTACATTTTTTGCTTCTTTTACTGTACATCTTTTGCTACTATAGGCTTGTTTGTTTATTTTCCTGTCCATCCATGTTTTATCTGGCCCAAGCTTTCGTATACTGTAGGTTTCATGGCCCATAAAAATATGTGGGCAGTAGGAAGGGAGGTGTGGCAAGGAGATAGGGAGGGGGTGCAAAGCAGGTCAAGCAAGGAGGGTGAAGGGCAAGATATGACAGCAGGACAGGTCAGACAATGTGGGATGGGTGTTGGGGAAGGTCAAAGGTAAAACAGATCAAGTAAGGATGCGAGAAGGGCAGGACAGGTCAGGTTAGGTACAGAGGGAGGAGGACAGGACAGGTCAGGTACAGACAGAGGGAGAAGGACAGCACAGGTCAGGTCAGGTACAGAGGGAGGAGGGCAGCACAGGTCAGGTCAGGTACAGAGGGGAGGAGGGCAGAACAAGTCAGCAGAACAAGTCTGTCTCAAAGTTAGTAGAAACCTCGGGCAAAGCCGGATTGTTAAGCGTCTTACTGGGACAGGTCGTCAGTCGGGAGAGTCAGGGGAGCAAGGGGGCAGGAAGTGTCAGGGGGATCAGGAAGGATCAGCTGGAAAGAAGGGAAAAGGCAAAGGTAAACACATTGATCAGGGAGTATATATCAGGATGTCAGGGAGTGTCAGGGAGTTAGAAATATAAGGGTAGACCGTGTATGTCAGGTTGTCTCAGGTGTCAGGAACAAGGCAGGGGGCAGTGAAGGTCAGGGTGGAACAGGAAGGGTCACCAATATATAATAATCAGGGGTAAGGGGGATGGGGAGGGGGGGGGGGTAGTAAGGTGTCCGGTAACCTATGTGTAAAGTTTAAAAGGGGAGATGTTGCATAATGAAAAATCAGGGGTCGGTAAACTCTGGGAAATGGGTGAGACTAGTGTGTGTGTGTGTGTGTTAGAGAGAGAGAGAGAGAGAGAGAGAGAGAGAGAGATAGAGAGAGAGAGAAAGAGAGAGAGAGAGAGAGGGACAGAAACAGAGAGTAGGTGAGTGAGGTATGGTGAAGAGAGTAAGAGAGTAAATATCAAGTGTAAAGTCGCGCCTCTCAAGGGTCGTGACACACTCGATCCCCTCTGCGTTAAACATCACGGGAAAAGAGTTAGCCCTGAGTGTGGAAAGTGGTAAATATCATTCTCTCTATACATCGCTCTTCCACCTGTGCGCCTGACCCTTATGTAAACAAAAATGAATGACACGAGGGAGGAGAAGGTTGGAGGGTTGAGGTCTGTCCCTTTGGTCCCACACACTATACCACAATGTAACACAAGGCGACATAGACTGTGTGGTATAATGCTTGTGTCTGTATGAGGAAGGAGTGTATTATATTTACAGTAGTACAGTAGGTAATGGGTCTCTCTCATCACCTCACCTATCTACACCTATTTATGAGGAAGGAGTGTATTATATTTACAGTAGTACAGTAGGTAATGGGTCTCTCTCTCTCAGCACCTCACCTATCTACACCTATTTATGAGGAAGGAGTGTTATATATTTACAGTAGTACAGTAGGTAATGGGTCTCTCTCTCTCAGCACCTCACCTATCTACACCTATTTATGAGGAAGGAGTGTATTATATTTACAGTAGTACAGTAG